>OZ026498.1:4161920-4296920 GCA_964019985.1 Aurelia sp. 4 Dawson et al 2005
TGAGCAGTATAAGAAATAACTTTTCTTGAAGATGTATCTATGTTTTATACAAATAGACAATAGATTCGTTCAAAACAAGAACTGCGTTAAGGATGTCCCATAAATGTTTTGAACGTTTTACTTCACACAGATATGCAGGAACGTCGGGCACGAGGCGCAGAGGCGACCGCCCTTCTTGCCTTCTCAATTATGGCCCAAATATGTTAAATACCGTTTTCCTTCAGATTTGCAATTTGGCCCCCTATCCCTAAAAATGTGCTGCATCCGGGGTTGCTGCAAATATGTGTGGTTATAGTAATGAATCTACATACCTTAGAAATACATCCTTAGAAATGATACCACTTTCACCAAGGGTGTTAGGACACGGATGTTTTGATTGATTATTTATTTACCTTGTTTTGATCCCTGTGTCTTGTTTTGCTGTCTTGTTTTCTGTTCTGTTTCGTCTTCAGTTGAGCGTGGTTAGGCCCAACCGCTCTCAAGTTGTTCAAATAGAGCTCCCTTGTATTTCTATGTCTTAGTGCGCCTTCGCACAAGAATGGTTTTGGCTTTGCGGTTCTAAAAACCATTCTTGTGCAAAGGCGCACTAAGACACAGAAATACAAGGGAGCTCTATTCGATCATCTTGAGAGCAGTTGGGCCTAACTACGCTCAGTTGAAGACGAAACAGAACAGAAAACAAGACAATAAAACAAGACACAGGGATCAAAACAAGGTAAATGAATAATCAATCAAAACTTCCGTGTCCTAACACCCTTGCTTTCATAGAAAAGTATATGAAGTCTGTTCAGTAATGTCCATTTCCCTTGCGTATAGTGATAAATGCATGCCCTTGGAATCCCCCAATTTGCTTTGAAGAAAATGATACACTGATGTCTCTCTCGCCATCAAACTGTCAATACAAGAGAAGGCTGTTAACAATATTTTTATGAGATACTGATACTACTCATAAGAAACTCAACTCTAAGGTCGCTAGAAAATTAAGAAACTCAATAAGCTATTCATTTTGATATCGGATTCCTTACCATAATCTTTGAACCCTGGAACGTACTTGCGTGACGGCAAAGGCATCAAAACTCTATTTTGAAGTTTCCACGAGAGCACAAGAGAGAAACTTTAAGATTGCTATGGAACCTTTAAGAAACACTTAGCAAAGTATGAAATCTCAAAATCTGATGATTCTTAGAGACTTTCAGCAATGGTATTATTCTTATGCTGTATTCACATTGACACAGTTAAACCAGCTTTAAGAAAACCAATGTGCACTTCAAGCAATCAATCAAATGCATTCCATTTGTACGATTGATCAAATACAAGGCCCCATTCAATAACCTAGTACAGACTGAGCATGTTTAGCTTGCAAGTATGTATGCGGTATAAGTTTCTCATAAAGGATATTTTGTAATGACCTAGATATAACCAATTTTATTAAGATAAATTTTCGAACCAAAGTCAGCCTTTCCACAACAAGATGAGAAACATCGATTGGGGAACAAATAACTACCTCGGGAATGAAGACAACGGACATCTGTAAACTTCCATTTGGTTGTACGTTCCTAAGATTGAAGAAGAAGTTTGATTGGTAGTTTTACAATATTTGTTCTACAATTTCAAAAATTTGCATCTGATCATAAGCGGACAGGAAGAAGAATCTATTGGGCTGCCCGACCAAAGTCTCCCATTGTTTACCAACATTTTTGCCTGACTAAGGGCAGATCTTTGTCTGATTGGGACTGTTTTTCGAACATTTTCCGATTTTGGGGGGCTCGTACGCTAATGCATGTGATAGACACTTTAAAAAAGTAATCAGTGTGACGACAAAATATAAGCCAAACATTTCTGTAAGTTGTGGCAGTAAGAGAAACTTCTCGAAGTTTCACCTAGTTCCAACGCAGAGGCCGCATTCCAAAAAAGCTCTACAGCTAGCCTGTACAGTATACTTTGTGAACAGTCTAGTGGATGAAGTGTTTCAGGCCTTTTCAGCTATTTCACAAAATCGTAGTTGCCAATATTTTCAGAACTCGCAAAAACAGAAGAATAACCATGAACATACTTAGGCCCCGCTGCTATCAACCTTAATTCGATGCAGATCCATGCAGTATTGTAGCGGGTAGGTCAAAACAAGTCTACAAGTTCCACGGGGTGTGAAATAAATGGCATGGGGCCGATCTTCAAAACTGAGATTTAAATCTATCAGTCGAAGGTTAACTTAGATGAGAAAATATTTTTGGTAAAATCACTCATCATTTAGACCCAGGTATTAGGGAAATGCTGGTAATTGGCATTTTTGGGAACGAGGATTACATATTCCATTCTTGTCCATGATTTACTTACTTTTGAAATCTAAATTAGAATTCTATTTTGTCTGGAGCTCTGGAGCTGAAAATGTAAACTTCAATGCCACATAAATCATGGACCAGAATGTAATGTGGAATCCTCGATTCCCATACAAACTCCTTACATTCAATCTTGGGGCCATAAAGACGTGTGGTTTTACCAAACAAACTTTTCTGACGATCTTTGACTGATAGACTCACATTTTAGTTTAGAATATCGGTCACGTACTTTCGCCAAGCGCTTAACGCTTTGGCCCGCCAGACTTGGTTCGCCAAACGCGTAAACCTTTTTTTGACGCACCTGGTAGGCACTACTATTTTCAGACGTCTGAACATTTTTTGGTGCTCCTGGTGTACTGCATAACACCGGTCGACACAGAACACAGAACAATCTGTGTTTGAAAGGCTACTGCTCCCTGAATATAAAAGCAATATATTGAAACTTGTCTTGTTTTATTACCATTATGCTCCATTAGATTCAACAATTTGCCCGGCTTTAAAGTTTTGGTAAATTTACTATTCATTTTCCCGTAGAATTGGTAAATTTCTGCAGAAAGCCCCTTCCAAAAAGCTGCAAAATCGAGTGAAAGCAACGAGCAAAATTTCATTGGTTTTCAGTCCTAAAAATGATGAAATTTGCATGCATTCATGTGTTTTGTCCTCTTGGGAGATGGAATCCCTCTGAATAGGGCATTCTTAGCGGGGAAGACTTGCTCATCATCTCAAGGAAAACTTGGTCGCGTTTTGGGCACGTTTTGAAGGTTTTTCGATGAGGCTTGCTCGAAAAAATCCTTTATAACTTCAGAACGGAGCGACCGACTTCAGTTAGGTAAATTTGAAAGTAGATTTGAACATGTCTACCATTAAGTTAAATATTTACTGACCTCATCATCTAGGTATTCAGGGAGTCGTTGCGTTTAAGATGGGGATCAGGGACATAGGAAACATCTCAAACTTGGGGGCACGACACTTCGAGGGCACTTTTCCTTAAGAAAAAGGGGGCAATTTCTAAATTAAAAGGGGCACTTCTTTGTTTATTGGAAAGTCTTGGGGGCACGTGCCCCCAGTGCCCGGTTCCTACGTCTATGCGGGGATTGTTTTTGTTGATGCATTCGGTATGGCTTGTCTCCACTAACAATGGTAAGCCACTCTACTCACCTCTGTGGAAGAACAAGCTGCCCCTTCATGACATTCCCAGTCACTCTTAGTACGCAATCAGTCAGTTCTGTATCCAGTGGATTCCTCACTCGCACAAAGAAAGTGAGTTGTTTCCCTAAAAGCCATCTGTTAGGAAGTGCTTCAAATGTGATATCTGGTCGCCATATGGTCACGATCTCTTCACTTGCAAATGCTTGTCCAGTCTCCTTCACGAAACACATGACATGTAAGCTGAGTCTTGGGTTGCTTTTGATTTCTTTCAGATATTCTGATGCAGGGATTGTCACGGTGTGACGAGTTGCTAGAAATAAATTTTGAATGAATACAGACGTAGAGAGAATGAATGGTAAAATTTGCGATGAATTTGCGTGCAGGAAGGTCTGTATTCTCATCTTTAAAGTTTGATTTCGCTCTTAAAAAGCGTTTTCGGCATTGCATCACTGTGGTGCAAGTATTTTCTTGCATTGAACTCGACTACTCGAAAGCGTTTGATACGTATTGCACGATTTTTCACTAACCAAGGAGGATAAAACTAGACTTAATACATGTGGTAGTTTCATTCTTTGGGTCAACTAATGACATTGACTGCCACAACTACTGACTCTTTAAAGCGACAGCAACAACAACAGCGATTCAGTTAAATGAGAAAAGCGAAAGTTTATGGAGTGGATTAAGACACTTTACACGGGTTAACGGGACAATAATTACTGTGTATACTATGTCAGGAAAATAGGACTGCGAATAAACACAGTTCCCTACGAGGTAGGGGCCCTTGGAATAAGACTAGATGAAAACAACTTAAACGTCACTTACAAGCATAAGGACCTAAACGAACTTCAGTCTTCTCAGCTGGTATTCCGCTTAATGCCACGCCATTATACATCACTACATTACCACTAATAGTTGCTTGTATCTGTAATGTTTTCATGCCAGTATTACGCATCTCTATTGTCAATCTCACATCATGTCCAACGTAAACATAACTTGATGTTCGCACTGTAAATGTTATATCTTTGCTGTTAGGCCGTATTGTTGGATTGTTGCTCTTTCGCAAAGCTCTTCTTACTGCAACGTCTTCCAGGGTTGAGCCTTCGGGATATTTGTAATCTTCACTAATGTCCACTCTTTCCCAATTATTTCTTCCTATTGCCTTTGTGGAGATGTGTTGCCCTGTTTATGATTTGAAAAATAACTGAGTTTGGATATGATTCGAATGCTGTGAGAATCTGATTAGAAATTGTTTCATTTGAACCCTAAATGTGCAATTCCAACTACTATACTTCTGAATCAAATGAGCAAAATCCACCATGGAAATCTTTGGATTTCATTCATCCTTCTTATTTCGCAAAAAGCCGTGACTTCTCTTCGACAACACCTTACTGGTTTCAGGGCAACTACTCCGGTTTTGAATATTGGCGGAGAACATTTTCTTTGTCAATCGCTTTGAATTCCGGTATCAATCGAGAGTAGCTGATACTGTTATGTACACAATATGCCCTTGTTTGAGGGGAGGGGGAGTTGACAGTGACATCGTACCATGGTACCAGAGGGATGGTACCAGGGTGGTACTTGGACAACATTCTGTGAGGATGGTGGAACCTGGTACCAAAACGGGGGTGCCGGTACCTAGCCTATATGAGTTGGTAGCAACAAAGATTTGTCCATTAATGTTTTTGCAATTCTTAGAAATTTTTAGCTTTTAACAGCACAGACAGTGACACAGGTGCGACAGTGGATTGTTTGGGTATTCTTTTGGTCTTGCTAATTTGTCTGACGAGGAACTGATGTAGACCTCTATTCAGAATTCAACATATTGACGATAGACTGTATCATTTTCATTATCAGTTATTATCTCCTTTCTCCGAAATTGATAATCTATGGTATCAATTCCTAGACCCAGTTACATGTCGTAGTTTCGCTTTTACCTGAGCTCATATCGCTTCGACTACCTCATCGGAGCGACAACAACAACATCAATTAGGCTCAATGAGATGAGCGTTTTTAGGGAATCCTCATGGAGTGAGACTAATTCTCGATACCTTCAATTTTGGTAGAACCTAGTTCCTTAACAGCGGATACCGGTACCAAATACCCACTGTCACTCCCTTCTTCCCATGCATCGGATGGACAACTTATGATCAACCACGACATGGTTTCCTTCCTTCAGGACCTTCAGAGTCTTACTATTTTGGTTTATGATAAGATAATCCCTTTTGCCAGAGATGAGCTGAATTAATTGTTATAGTCTTACCGATAAGCTTGCGATCAACCTTGAATAGCTTGAATGACCCGCCAGCTTCATCCCTCTTCCATGAAACAGTATCAGCGTTAACCTCAGCAAATACAAATCTTGTGTCGTAAATCATATCAACATTTCCTTCTTTCACCGCCTTCAGTGGCGCAGGTCCAAGCTGATAAAGCCCTAGGGAGATATCATGTCTTATCTTAAAACGTTTTGATTGTAATGTAAAATTTTTAAGAGGTATTGTCACCCAAGGTCCTTTGCGAGCAGTTTCAGACTGCAGTTTCAAAAAGCAGATTTGGCTTAGCCTGTGAACAGGCCTTTGATATTTTTGAGATATTTTTTAGCCTGATTTCCGGCTAGATTTTGCCTAAATTGGAAAGGATCGATCGACACTGGAGTAGTTAAACTCATGATAGAAAAATCAACTGCAGGTCAACGGTTCTTTTCGCAAAAGTACTGTATCTTGGATCTCTTACGCTTGATTCGTAGACATTCTGAAATAGACCTTTTAGCTATTCTACAAAAGAGCCTGGATCGAGCGTTATTTTCATGCATTTTTATACACGAGGCTCGATCGAGTGGCGTTAGAGCTTCTATCACAATTGTGCAGATTCGAAAGTTCTACAGAACGTAGCAAAATTTTGTTCAATTCTGATTCTCTTCAGAATAGCTAAAAGGTCTATTGGTCTATTACATCATGCCCACAAAGAACTCTTGAAAATATAGCAAGGAAGGACAGTGCAGAAACTACGTAAAGTGGACCAAACCTCATCTGATACAAAGAAATATTCGAATCAGTTTAAGTTTCGATGTTTTGAACTCCACGCAACATACAATTCACACTCTAACTCCAAAATAAATTGTTTGAAGGGAATTACTTAAAGAGGGAGCTCTCTCAGTAGGGAAACTAAATCAAGGAGAGAACCCCCTCCCCCAAAATTAGTGAATGTATAAGCTAAGTGTCCTAGAATTTAAGAAAAATCCCTTCAAACCCCGTTAGGTTAGTTTCTTGTAAAAAGAAATAAGAGTATTCGACGATTGTTTACGAATTACAATGAAGCATCATTCTTTGCGAGCAACGGAATTTGTTGACTTTTACCTTTACTTCTTTCTTGTGGAGTTGCATCCACAGCTTGCCATCCACCATAACCCGGTGCTATATCAGGTCTAGCCATCCAGCAGTCATTCCAGCAATGAAAATTCCTGCAAAAGAAATCGAAAGCCTAATGGTTAAGAAATTAGAATTGATGCATCACCTCTTTTCATTAATGTACCGTGTGAGCCATAAAAGAGCTCCAACTTTTGGAAATGCATAGCAGCAAGAGTACTCCACAGATCTGAAAACTTCAGATTATAAGTATTTTTCGTGATTTTTCGCGCTGTCTTAAGAGAACTAGAAGTATAGGTCAATTCAACTTTATGAAATTTTGTGGCCGCAAAATGAAGCAAAATGACGCAAAAAGGGCCCAAAACATTGATCAAATCGTAAGGACTATCCTTAAACAATTGATATGCAATGGACATTTCACCTGTCGTAATAGTTACAAGACATAGGTCTTCAGAAAGATACAAAAGATTTTCAATACCATGGCAACAAATCAACTAACGCTAAGAACATATCTCTCACCCATAAAAAGTTGCATTTTCTTGTTCGTTATGTGTGAGGAATCCGTCACCATTTGGTCAATGTTTTAGGCCCCTTTTCGGTCATTTTAAAACCATGAAATTTTTTTAAAGTTGAGAATTTGCCTATGTTTCTAGTGCTCTAGTGCTGGTGAGACAGAGAGAAAAATCGGGCCTCAAGTTGTTCAAATTTTCTAGAGTAACTTCGAAGTCAAATTTAATACAAGTGAGGAAGACTCAAGTAGGAAATGTTATTCATCGATCCTTTAGGAAATTAGGCCTGTAACTGCCCCCCCCTCCCCCTCGTAAGCACTAAATGCACGAAGCAACCAACAATCCTGAAAAGGCAAAGGCTGCCATTTGCCAGATTAGTTTCTGCCATTTGCCAAAACGAACCTCTCAAAATTCAACCTGGATTTGCTGGAAACGCATTAACGTTCCTATGTGGCCTATTTAAACTTGCTCCTATTGTCTTAATTTACATTGGTTCCTTACGTATTTCATTGAAGGTTTTTTACGTTCCTCAAGCAGGCTCACAGAATCCTTACCATGATGAATCGCCAGACATTTTTGCGAGATATTCTCCATTTTCATCATAAAAACGGTCAAATGTACAATTAGCATCTGTGTCATGTGCTGAATTGAAATTGCTTATCGCCCTTGTTGGGATTCCAAGTGCTCGCATAACTAGAGAAAATCGTATGAGATATTAGAATAGTGGAATTTTAAATCTAGATATGAAGTCATTATTGCAATTCTGCGACCAAACCAACTGCCTCAGTACCTCAGAGTTGGTGAACGTCTCTCTGACCTGTAAATGAGCCATTATCAGGCCTAAAGTGAAATTGCCACAAGATGTCTAACCTTGCTACAAATGGTATCGAAAAGAATTAAAAGTGAGATTAAAAGTTAGACAAGCAGGTTACCGCCTGCAGTTGCGGAAAAGGAGGACGGTAAAGTTCTTCGTGACATTGAAGATGCAGTGCTTCTTACTTCATTTGGCTTTGTGCTGGAAGAGAGGCAGTGTCTTTTTAGATCTATTGGGTGGGCAATGACTCCCAACCTCCCATTTTTAGTCTTTTTTAATTGACACTGACAAACGATAGGCCTGGTTTGTTTTGTTTTTTGTTTTTGTTTTCAATTTGTTTTGAGTGGGCTTGTCAAGATTTCTAGCTACTGAAAGCTAATTTAGGCCCACTGTACATGGTGCATCCAGGCATCGGACCCCTCGTTTAACGTCCCTTCCGAAGGACGACACAAGGTGAGTTGTGAGGTCAGACCTCCGAGGACACCCATCTGAAGTTTGACCTCACTCGACCGAGCTTAACTTCAGTCACCTGACGAAGACTGTATAAGCCGCTCGGCCACTCACTCCGCAAAAGTTAGCCCATTTAGTCAAGACAACAATCGAGGTGGCTTACAAGCTTGAAAAGAATTCTTGCAGACTTTTTAGGCATCTGTGAAGAGAAATTGGAATAGCCCAGCCGATTAAAGCTGGTCATTGAACTTGAAGGTGAGGATCTTACTCGTTGTTGTCACTCCACAAAAGACCCAGCATTGACCAAAATTAACTGGCGTCTTTGTTCTCATGTATTGTTGCAGTATTTCTGTACTACCAGTCCACGACCATGGTTCAACTCCGCCAGTGAAGTCTTTACCCCAGTTTCCCATTACAACACCACCATCATCATTTGCATTTACCTACAAGAGCAAAAAAAAAACGTTCACAGGGTTGTGTTGTGGCCTTGTGGCCTGTTTGCGTCCCCTACTTTACTGTTTCAGTTAAGTTGGTAACATTCTCCAAAGGAGAGATCAATCGTTACAGCGAAACGTGGTGCAGTGGTATAATCCTCTGACTTTGCAGCCATCATGACAGTCAAAGAACATTCTAGTCATTTGGAAGGAAACTCCGGAATATCCTCCCCCATTCACTGGATATTCAAGAGGTAAAAAACATGCTCCTACTGTTTTGTAGTACCGCCAAGTTCTAAAAATTCATGTTTTCGAAGTTGAAATGACGAAGAACCGTTTTAAGTTGTAGGGACTGACTGGACAGCATTAAAACAAGGCAAAATAATCAAAATAAAGCGATGATAAACAAAAGGTAATAAGAATAATCATTACCATTGCGGAGACTCTTCTTGCGACCTCCCTGGCAGTGTCCCGACCCCTAACTCCAGTCTGTCGCAAAATTTCAAAGGCTGCTTCTAATGATACTTCCTCGAACTAAAGAAAAACATTTGAGAGTATTGACGCCATACAATAATATTAGGGAGGACATGAGTGTATATCAAAAGTAGGAGGATCAACATGAACATCTTCTTTGTAATTCCACTTATTCACTACACACATAACTCCCGGTATTACAAATCTGCTTATTTTTAGGTGTGACTCAGCAACGGCAAAATTTATAAATAAAAATTTCAGTGTCCCGAAAAGGCACAGCGATGTACATTTCTGATGAATGGATTTCACACCTCTGACTGCGCTCATTCAAATCGAAATAGGCAGAGAAAGCAGAACATTATGGTCGGATGAGCTGAAACTGTGAAATCTGTTGCCGAAGTTGTCAAATTGCTTTGTCTGTAACAGAATTGTATCCTTCGTTTTGCAGGATTCACCCTTGCTGTGTGACTCAACTTTAAAGCAAGGCTTCTGAGACACCTTTCGCCAACAAATGTTTGGATTTGTATGAGTCTGTCCATGTCCTATTTTGATAGCCTACGTTTGCATGCACACCGAGTGACTTAGCCACCTGCGTTTCGAGCTACGTTTTGTGTTTATGTTTGGGTAACCAAACCTGGATGCCCAACATCTGGCGAGTAGATTTCTTCAACACTTTTCGGGAAGTTTCCACCGGTTTTTGTCCTGGTTCACAGGTAGGGAAAGTTTAGCAAAATCTTCTCTGGTTTCTTCTCTCTTCTTCGCTTATTCGCCGTCTAATTTTTCTGTGAAAATATGGCTTTTTAGGGCGGCTAAACATTTGATTCCTTTCTTCGTTTTGTGCTTGGCCATCTTGCTACAGAAATTCCGAGACCTTCCTCCGCTTATTAGGTAGTTAATGCAATTGTTGCAAACTAAGCTCTATTAAGCAAGGCAAGTTTTACGAAGGCTTATAACAATCCCTTAACAATCCTTCAGAGAACCTTCAGAATACTACGTAAAAAGAAAAAAATTTGAGAAAAAGTATGAACTGTACCTGTCCAAAATACCATCTATTAGCACTGATGCTATTTGACGATCCTTGATAAAGAATACCATGATCATTTAGAATATACTCATCTAGCCAGGATTCATTTGGCATGTAAACTTCGTCCTCTAAAATGTAATGATGATTCGTGCGAAATAAGATTTTTCAATGAGACCCTCTTTATAACAGGAAAAAGAGGAGTGTTGCTAGGCCAAAGTCACAACGATAAGGTAAGATAGAATTAAGCACCAAACTCGTGGCATAAGGTGAATGAAAGTCCTGTGGTCAGAGTGTTCCGAAGTCGTCCTTTTTACTGGAAGCCAGCCGGGTGAGCTACAAAAAAGTTGTCACTTTTGAAAATTTGTAGCATCAAGTGTACCTCACAGATTATAATTCAAATTTTAATTAAAAGCCGAAAGATCGAAGTATTTTTAGATTTCTTTCGCTTTCTTACGTGCACGAGAAATTGTGTTAAATTCAATTTTACAAAAATTTCATGGTTGCAAAATGACTGAAAAAGGGCCTAAAACATTGATCAAATCATAAAGAACTCCTCGCACAGAACAATAATAAAGAAAATGCCATTTCTCACGAATGAGAGATATCCTCTGCATGTTTATTGCCATGGGATTGAAAATCTTTGGTATCTGTTTGAAATCTATGTCTTATAATTCTTGAGAGAGATAAAATGACCATTGCGTATTGTTCCGTATGAGGAGAGCCCTTACGATCTGATAATTGATGTAGACCCCTTTTCAGTCATTTTGCAACAATGATAGTTTTATATGTTGAAATTACCGATGCATCTAGCGCTGACAAGACAGCGATGAAAATCATAAGAATACTTCGATCTTTCGGCTGCTAACTAAGATTTGAATCATTCAAATCTGTGAAGAACCTTTGGTGCTATGCATTTTCAAAGGTGGGAACTTTTTTTCAGGCTCACCCGGTACGGAACGACAGAGTAGAAACTGCGTAAAATGACGTCATCGACCAATCTGAGATAAGGAAGTGTTTGAATAGATAAGCTTTTTGAATTAACGAATCAAGAGTTTTAGGTCCTAGGAAGAAAATATCAAGTGTTGCCTAATTTTGGGATCTGTTGCAGGGAGCTAGGGGGGCTCAAAGTTACGAGTTTTCGCGCATGCGTGCGCAGTTTCTGCTCTGTCGTACGGAACTGCTTTAAACTTGGTCAGAGCTATTGGTTTACTTGCGTCATTGCTTGTAATGGTTATTTGTTTTCGGGACCAATCAAAGAAGGTTTGGACTAATCATTATGAAATAGACGATGGACATACACTCGTAAAACAGCAGCTGCTTCCAAATTTTAATTCGCATTTGATACAATTTTATTACTTCCGAACAAATAGGATTCACATCTGCCCAATAGGGCCGTGCAGAAAGTCACGAGAAAGTTTTCCAGGAAACATTTCAGGCCAATAAGAACATGAAGCGAATGCCATAGGTAGCACGAGCATAGGTTTCAAATCTTTAACAAGCTGGATGTAAAATTCTATGACCTATCTTTTTTAACTGAACGACTTCAAAGAAACTTGAACTATTTTACAGTAAATCTGCCGTTGGACTTTTCTGAAATCTTCGATATTTTCAGAATTACAGTGTTTTTCTTCTTTCTTAAGAATTCAAGAAAATTTTCCAAGAGATCCTAAAACTAATCATAATTTCTAAACCTCTTGACGAAAGATCAAATAATTTTCAGGAAAACCATAGTTTATGGATGCCTACAATATGGTATCAAGCAAAACTCTTTCACTCTTCTGGTTTTTGATTTAGAAATTTGATGACGTCACATCATAAAATGAGCTGAAATATAGAATAGGCTGTAATTTTGAGAAATATTCAACATTTCTAAGAAGTCCAACTATAGAATCATAGAAAAAAGATTAAGGTTTCTTTCAAGTCATTCAGTTTATAGAACTAGATCGTTAGATTTTACACCCGCCTTCTTTCGTAGATTTAAAGATTTGGAACCTGTAGCACGTGCATGAATTTACACCCTTGAGATACATTTATTCAAAGTAATAGAGTAAGTTTTCAGAAGGATGAGTCTGTCCATTTGAAACGGTAATAAAACCGAGGAAGGGGGGGGGGTTTATAACATGTTGACAGCAAGGGTATGTGTCGCCCATATGGATGGGTTTTTTGAGCCCAAAGTACTCTAAACAAGGATCATTTCTCCTGCAGATTATCCTTAAACGTGGGTGGGTGTGGCTAAAAATTCACCAAAAATCTTATGGGTAGTTTTCAGTCGAAATTCATCATAAAAGTTGGTCCGAAAGGCAAGTTTTGGTAATAAGAAGAGAGTACCTTTCGGAAAATTGGGTGGCAGACCCCCGTAACTCTATAGATCATGATCCCCCCGGGTAAGTCCCGAAACTAGATATCAGTAGGAAGAAGGAAGATCGTGCTTTCAGACAGTATACATAACATTTTCTTAAACCTTAACATTGTTTTATAATTTTCAATTTGGTTGGATTGGATTTTTTTCCAAAACACCCTGTATAATAGCAAAGACTAACCTTGTGCCCATGGATTGAATAAGATAAGCACTTCTTCCTGTTGGTCATGAAGAACTCTTCCAGCACTTTCAATAGTCATCATATACTTTGCAACAATACAGTCAGCTGGAATGCTTATTTTCAACTGTAAGCGATCTTTTGATGTTCCAACTAATACCACACCCCATTTCGTCTCATCCAAATTATCAACTAAACGAACCACAACTTTCGATTTATCACTCTGTCTTGATTGCTGTCCAGTTCTAAACACAATTTGAAAATCATGTTCTTCCTTCTTGTAATTTTCCTTTAAATGCAGATCGATGTATAGTGCTTCTCCTCTTCTTACAACCAAGCTTTTTGATTGAAACTTCTCTGTATGATGTATTTTTGAGTTCCTTTCTTTGAGTAAGTCAATATTGGAGACTGGTAAACCTTCAAAGTAATGAATACTTTGTCAATAAAAATGCTATCCTGGGTACCAGAGCCTCCAAGAAAATATATAAATAAGGAAGTAAAATGATTTTACAAGTACAATCAGTTTGGCTTAGCTAGCCTGCTAGCCTGCACTGGAGTCATGCACACGGTGAATATGTGGCAGCCTTTGCAGGTGAATAAGCGCTTTGCTGTTTTAAAACCATTCTTGTGCGAAGGCGCACTAAGACACAGAAATACAAGGCAGCTCTATTCGAACAACTTGAGAGCGGTTGGGCCTAACCACGCTCAGTTGTAGACGAAACAGAACAGAAAACAAGACACAAGGATCAAAACAAGGTAAATAAATAACCAATCAATACATCCGTGTCCAAACACCTTTGATTACCATCGTTTCAGAAATGTCAATTGTTGCATCTATTCGTATACTCTCTAAGATATAACACAAATAATTTCACATTTATTGAAGCCTTCATTAGAGTCATGCAAACATAATCAAATAGTTCGTCACAACCTGACACGGTGAATCTATATCTTTATTGTAATGTTCTGAAACGTTGAACAATTTTTCAAGAATCATCTTCATTGATATTTCTGTTGTGAAAATTGATCAAACTAAAATCAGCTAGTGTGAAGTTTGTAAAAGATTTAAGGTTTCCGAGAAGACGAAGCTAGTTGCTTTGAGACAGTGCAATGTTTATTTTATAACATGGCCGGTGCAAAACGTAACGGAGCAACTACTTCTTTGATTTAGTACAGAACTTGGGTCAACATTTTTTATAAAGCAAATATAAAGGCATTAGCATTTTACAAGCTCGAGATGAAATTTGAAATATGGAACTGAGGAGAAATCATGCAAGAAGAGAAATGCTTGGAAGGTATCCCGGTGGGTGCTGTTAATGAAGATATGACAGCAAGCTCATCCATGACTTCGCTGAGAAAGGGGTATATTTGAAACAAAATGCTAGGACCTAGAATCTCAAAATAAGGGGCATCTTACCCTGAAAATATCTCCAAAAAAACCGGTTATATGCTGTTGGAGTCGACACCCTGAAAATAGTTGATTTCAACTGGCTTGAAAAAATTTTGATACCCTAAGTTTTATGGGTTCTACTGTTTTCCAATAAAACATATTAGTAAAATGAATGGCAATGCAAGTGCAAAAATCGCAGACTCCTCCCAGAACCATTATTTCTATTGTACAGATTTCTTTAGGATTCAGTGACACTCCTTCAGAAATGGGTTACCTTCAAATATTTTCCGTGATAAGGGGTCTTTCGCCAACTAGAAAGTCAGAGAAAAGGGTATTCCATGAAGCAGTATGGACGAGCGTGATGTACCTTTCACTATTGCATTGCACCCACCGGGGAAGGTATGAATTGAGGCAAAATTTCCTTGCCCGTTTCTTACTAGAACGCTTCAACAGTCATGTCTCTTCATCTGCAAGGTCAATTTTTTCCCTTTTGCCAATGACTCAAACAGGCAAGAACTCAATTTAATATGGTCTTTGGCTAATTCATTATATCTGCTGTTAATGAATACAGGACAAATACGTTTTTAAGGAAAGGATGACGAAGCAGATGGTTTTTTAGCAATAATTGCATACGGGCAAGCACATTTTTTGCAAGAATTTTTCTTCTCCACGGTTATGTCACATGATAAATTGTGCACTGTCCCTTATTTACGAATAGTTTTCATGCCTCTGAGTACACTCAATCTAATCAAAATAAACAGAGAAGTATAATTGCAGGCTGCACAAACAGTGTGTACTCCATTCTTGATGCTGCCAAATCACTTTAGACCGGTACCCTTGTTTTGCAAAATTTGCCCCTTCTACTGAAATCAGAAACGCAACGAAATCAAAATATCAGTTGGATTTCATTTATCTCTTATCGACGACAATCCTAAGTCAAAATACCTTTTGAAGGAAGACAGCACTTGCTATACGCACCTCCCATCCTTTTGAAGCTCCTGATGAAACTTGCTGGCAGCAGTAAGCCAAGAAGATATGCCCAAGTGGTTCGCATGTCTCTTTCGCGCCTCTCCATACCTCTTTTACCTCATCGAACCCATCTGTCCTAAGATGCTTCATGACATCCTTCGAGTAATTTATCACTGCTGCAGATGCGTTAATTGCATGTGACGCGAATGTGAACAATTAAGTATCATTGCAAGGTTGTTTAATTTTGGGCGTGATTTGTGATCAATGAGAAATTTCTTACACAAGTAAATCATTATTTTGATTCGTGATTAGTAATCAGGCCTGGGTTACACGATGCCGGATTACTTTCGCATCGGATTGGTTTCGTCAAAATCGCGCTGTTTTCATGAACACAACACTGAGTCAACCTCCACTGCTATGTCTAAATCTATTGTCTTAGGTGAAGGTGAAGTCATGGTTTTCAGCAACAAGCGCTGGGATCGCAGGAACGGCTAAGCCCTAACCGAATCCGCGATCCCTAGTCATGACGCTCAAGAGGTGCAGGTGGGATTTGAAGCCCGTCCGCCTGACTGTTGTGGCTGCAAAGTCAGTGGATTGCAACACGGCGCTACAACACCTAGACTTATTACGTTGAGTCCTAGTAATCGCTACCACCCACCCACCCCCCGCTCATACTAGTATGAGCGGAGGGTGGGTGGGTGGTAGCGATTACTAAGGACTCAACGTAATAAGTCTATACAACACCTTCAGCATCTAAAATCAAAGTCCAAATCGAAAATCAAAAGTTTCAAATCGAAAGTGAAAATCAATCCGATTCACTTCCAAAGCGGAGTGGTTTCACTCCGCGAAAACGGAGTGGAGTGACACCGGATTGCCTCGGCGTCGTGTAACTGAACCCTCCTATCCGATGCGAAAAGCAATCCGGTGTAATCCAGTTGGAACTAGTTAGCTACACGTCTTTTTATAAGAAACTGGTTTATAAGAAAAGAAACTAGTACTAAGATGGCCAAAATCTTAAGAAACTCTGGTACTATGTCTGAGATAGTACTAAGAAACTTTTCAAGTTAAAAGCATAAATATTATAGCAAATCGTTGAACCTTTATTCTTGAGCAATATTAGCTAAGCCAGGCGCGCATCTAAGGGAGGGGTTGTGGGGGTTACAACCGCGCCCTTTTTGGCAAGGAAGGTAATTTTGCCCTATTCTCATCAGGCCAGTCGATTAGAGTGTGGAACGTTTTGTTTGAATAGTCAACGTCAGTACAGACTCAAACCAGATAGATGTCTTTTTACGTTAGCTGTTGACTGAATTTGTTCACTTAAAGTTGATTCTGTTATCATCATCTTCAGAGAACTAGCCCATTGGCAGATAGTAGTTTACCACTAGATTATTGTTTGACTCCCTTGAAAACATAGGTAAATGTACACATATCATGCGATTGCCCTGAATGTCTCAATTGGAAATCCAATATCTTTATGCCCAATTTCTACCACAAAGCCCCTGCCCTTGAAATATCCTAGTTGCGCGCCTGTAAGCATTTGTCTTTTCATCATGACAGAACACTGTTTATTCTTTTATGATGTTTTAAATGTCAAGAAACATATCTGCAGCAGTGTTGGCGACCACATTGATAATTCATGCATTCAAAAAAATAAGAAGCCAATTAGGTAACTTTTAGTACTAAAATGGACGAAATTTCATGTGAAATTAAGAAACTTTTTCTAAGTACTATGGCCTGATCCAAGTTTCTTATAAAAAAACGTGTACCAGGATTAGGCCCACGTAAAAGATCAATTCTCACCGAAGTATTTTATAGTTTGTCTAAGAAAAGAGAAACAAGTAGGAACATTTTAAGGCCGTATCATTTTGTTTTACTGTCGTTACAGATCAGACTCATTTCATAAGTCTCTGAAAATAGAATATCAGATTGACGGTGATGAACGAATACAAGGAGTCACAGCGTAAGTCTAGTTACAGACTTACAGAACCCTTTTGGTTTTATTTGTGCAATGGCAAAATATGAAATCATAGTACAGTATTTCGTTGTCGTTGTTGCTATTCTTTCTTATGCTGTTGTCGTTGCTGTTCATTCATAATCCTGCGGACAAGAACTCTCGTCTCAAGAACCTTGCGCTCTGGCTCAGTCCTAACAGTGTGTTTAAGCATGGTTCTCTCCTGTGACTATGGTTTAAGGCGCACTCGGTTTACGTTCTTCGAGATTTGTCTTGAAGCCGGACCTGACTTTTAAGGCCTAGGAACTATGGCAATAAACCTAGCTACTAAAATTGTGAAATGACTAACCAAATTTGTCGTTTGCGGTACAATTTTCTGTTTTGTCTTCATAAAAAATCAAACAACAGAAAGATCAAATCTGTCCTTAATCGACTTATAGAAAGCTTTCAGAAAAGATTACAGTTGCTTGCCTGGAGACACTGTTGGCGAATCAAATGTAGATAATCGGGTCATTTAGCCAAAGGCTGAATCCAAAATCTCAGAAATGAATTGAATTGAATTGAAGCCATTTTGAACTAACTAGACAACTGTCTCTATTCTGTTAGTTGGGTACTTGGTTCGCCAAAAATATGTATGTTTTGGTCTTTGTGTTGATTAATCGTGAACTTGGCTGACTCAGAAAGATCCAATTTTCGATCAATTTTCACTTCAGCATCACTGGCGAGTCTGAGGACGGAATGAGGAAGAAGATACCCCTCTCGGAGACCCCACTTTCAAAGATTTGGCTAAAGTTAAATTGAAAAGGTAATGAGTATGTCTTTTACCCCATAATCTGCTCACTTTTCATGAGGGGTATGGAACACAAGCTAGAGTGACACAGAGACGCAAAAGCACTACACACCTCTAAAGAGCAAAAACTTGAGGAAGGTTATGTAAAAAGATAAGAGTTTATAGCTATCTTATGTCCTCATATGGGGAAATTGAATCTGCAAGACTGGGAGAGTCATTCTGAGCTAAATGTTAAAGTTGACTTCCTCAGAAATTTCTCACCAACATTGATTTATAGATGAGGAACCGTTACAAAACTGTAAGAGGTTCCATTTTCGGCAAACATTGGATCAAAAGAGCCCCAAAAGAGGCATTCCGAGCACAACTGAGGAATGTTCACTTTTGCAAAGTACTTAGAAATTTTCCTGAAGATGGTGACAGTCCATATGAAACTATTTTCATTTTTTCAAAGTTTCCATTCTAGCACTGGGAAACATTAGATCAAGAGGGGCGTCCTAGGCTAAAGGATAAGGAGTGTCCTCAACAAATTTTCTCAAGAGCAAATACGCCTCATTTCAATTTCTCCAGTAAATTTACCCTTGCTACGCCAATGTACGACTGACTAAAATAATGGAAAATATCGTTCAATAAAATATCAAAATTCGTTCAAGTTAAAGCTCTAATTGGGTGTGCGAACCATTTTGTGATTTTTTTCTCCATAGATTGCAAATACACCACTTTGATGAACAACCTCGTTATCGAAATTATTCAAAATTCTTCCATATGAAATTTTAGATGCCAAATTCGGATTTGGCACCCAAACTTTAGTCTAACCTCAAGTTTTCATGTTGCTAGTGGTTGTAGTGTTAATTTCATGGCTATGTAAAGTTTGAAAATCTATAAGGGATTTGACCGTGAAAATGACTCGGGGTGTAAAGTTTCACCCCCAACGACTTTTCACGGTCAAATCCCTTTTGATCTTTGAACTTTACATTGCCATAAAATCAACATGACAATTGTCAACAGTTCACAGTCATGTCACCAGACTAAAGTTCGGGTGCCAAATCCGAATCTGGGCTCAAAATTTTGATATTAACAATAGGAAGAGATTTCGACAAATTTCCAAAACGAGGCTGCTTAATTAACCCTTTCACCCCGGGAAGGGCCATATGGCCCAACAGTATCCATTGAGAACTGCGAATTTTGCAGGGGGTTAAAGCATTCAGAATTTTGATTGCTTTGAAAGGTTATGCACATTGCATTTATCTAGTGCTTACTGTATCACTGATCATGATACCCCCTGGAAAACGACACTTTGCATTAGGCTTTCCTGTCAAGCTTAATCTTAGCCGGGCGTGAAAGGGTTAAGGTGGTGTATAGGTTCTAATACGTGTAAAAATCTTTATGTATCATGTAAGGATCAATCAATATCTGTCTTTCTTTCTTGATATATAAAAAAGTATAAAGGCTTTTTCCTTATTTTAATAAAGCTATGAAACGAGGAAAATCGGATCTTGTAATCCAGGTTTGGAGGAAGTTCAAGGACTTTTCGTAACTTTGGAGTGACATTTGAAATGAAATGCGTTGCCAAAGTCAGAACATGCTTTTTGTATCAAAACGTGTTTCGGCACTCTTCATGGTGAATTTCATAATGTCCTGTCTTTGCGAAGACAAAACTTTGACATAAGCCAATGAAAAGCCGTTTGGATTTCCCTGGCCAAAAATTGCTCAGCAAATAATTTTCAAGATCTGCATTTTCTTGACCTTCTATTTATGAAATTTAGGAGTTCTATTGCCAATACAAGACATCAACACTGTCCTTTCTTATGAATCTTAGATCGCTACCCAGGGGCGGATCCAGCCCAAGAGTTGACAGTCGCCAGCACGAGCGCGAAGCGCGAGGAGTTCGGGGGTCCGGGGGCGGAGCCCCCGGAAAAATTTTTGGGGGCCACGCCCTTAGGATTGCCGGAAAACGCCCTATCTATTAAAGAGAGTGGTTTATCTGTCCATTTATTAGAGTGAGACATCACCCGTTTGGAATAAAGGATCACTAAAATTAAATGAAACCCTGAAGTTGAAAGTTTCCTTTCGTATTACCGCTCAAGAAACTTAAACAAAATCGAAGCCATCAACAGTAGAATTGGGAAGTCAATCCAACTACTGAACAATATTGAAAACAAAATTGGCCTGTAAACTTGTAACTGGTAGTGCACAAAACTTTCACGGAGTTGTTTTATTGCTTGATACAGTCCTGCGTTCTACTATATATATATATGTATAAACATTGCTTTATTACACTTCTAGAGTAAGTTTCATTCTCTACTTTCGAATCTTATCTGACGATTTGCTGTGACTAGTATCAGACAATATATTTCGCAAATGCTCCCATTTCTCGACACTGTCCTTCGTTCGCACCAATAAAGTTCAGTAGGAAATTCAATTCTCCTCTTTCGAATCTCAACAGATGATGTGCTATGACCAGTGCCAGAAGAAGAAGGAAATATTTTGCAAATGAATCCATTATTAATCCAAGACATAAGAATTGGTTTAGTGTTATGGTCACGTAGCTTGGATTGGTGTTACATCGTCTTGTTTGTATCGTTAATTTGTTTTCTGAAGAGTCCAATTGACAAGTGTGCGACTAAACGCTTCTTTGGCCGTTCTATTTTGCTTTTTATTGCTACATTCTGATTAATTCGTTTTCTTGCATGATTCAACAGTTTTCTCCCTAGTTACAGGTTCATTTTGCTTGTTTTCCTTGCGCTGGAGTTAACAGTTTTCTTTCCACAGGTTTTTGAACAGTGTCTGTCATGCATTTGTGGCTGTATTATGATGAGTCCGTTATTACATGCTATTTCCAGATTCTGTATCACAAGGCTCAAGGTGCAGTGATGACCTATTTGTGCAGTGATCAATCGAAAATGTGCCAGGGTAAAATGAATCATGCAGTATTAATGTTTTCAAATCTTAGTGTGAAATACTACTGTTTGGAAGTATTCATAACAAGAATCAATCAGTAATTCCTTTCAATGCAAGCCAGCTCAGCATCCCCTTTCGACAGGAAATTTTTGCATCTCTTATTGAATTAATTCACCTCTTGTTACTTTGTCCATAGTCACAAGAATCTTGTGGCAATGCTTTCTCCAAACAGAAAGTTGGACAAATGTACATTTCAGGTGTCACTTTGTAGGACACTCTGAAAATGGTGCCAAAACCAACTTGGAAGACAAGTCAGAAAGTCTGGATTAAAAAGGCTGATAAAAGTTTTTTGGGAAACTAGGTGCATGCCCAACTGCCTTGAAAAAAGGAGAAGTTGGTGCAATATAGCTATTTTAGAGGTCATTTCTGCAAACATTTTCTTTGGGAGCATGCCCCTGGACCCACTTTATCTATGAATCACTTGCATGTGGTGGAACAACCACTACACAACCCAACACTGGTGCTCTGCAATTAATGAATTATGCTGTCCAGTGTTTGAAAAATCTTACCTTCAATATGATCTCTGTCTACCAAACACTTTCCCAACCTGTTGAATTTCCATACCCTTTTGACCCAAAAACTGCAGTTTGCACTGTTTTGCACAGTGATGGCAGTTCCTTAAATTAATGCACTGCTGTGTGGTATATCATTTGTTTCAAGATATAATACCATGCTCATTATTCATGGATGTCAATAAGAGTCTGTTTGATGAATGTCATATATTTAAAGTAAAGGAAAATATATCAGGACATTGTCCATTGGATGAATGACAAGACAAGGGTAATAGGAAAGTAATGTATGATGATACTGTTCATAGGCAACATTTCTTTGAACCAAAGAAAATCAACTTATGAAAAGTCCAGCCTGTGTGTACAGAGTCTGATATTGTGTAACCTACAGCATACATGTAACACGTTAGAATGCACACATTTTGCATAATAAACTGTTTATAAGACGCTCAACTGTCAGATTACAAAAAAGTTAAGATTTTACAAAGTATTTTGTGAGCCTTGCTAACAAATATGAATTAACTCTTACCTATACTGCATTGAAAATATAAGAAGCTCATGGAGCTTTTTGGTGGGAAAAGTTCTTTTCAGACCTTAGTTTCTTATCAAAACATTAATTGTAATCTGGTGGACACTCAAAGTAATTTGGGCTTAAGACCAATAACGGATGTCAATTCCATTTAATTCAAATAATTTCTGTCTTGTTTTTTCTGAAGTTGCATAAAGGAAACATAGAGCTTGAATGCATGAACTAAAAGTTGTTTTGTCATTCTACCAGAATCTTGGATCAGCACATAGAACTAACAACTTCATAAATTCGTTTCTCACTTTTCTGGGTAATATGAATTGATATAATCTTTACCACTACTATGCCATGTGTTTCTAATCACGCATAAAGCTTATTCTTTTTGAAAACAAAGATTGCATTAGACTAAAAACATAAATTATTGTGAAAACAACCCACCCAAGAATAAAAGGTTCAACAACATTGTGCTATGATCTTCTTGCATTTAACTTTTTAATATTTCAAAACATAATGCTAGACTAGAGCTGTAGAAAGCTTTGGCTACATGCATATATGTAAAAATGTCCCAAAAAATGTGTAAATCAGAAAGAGCCTCTTGTTTTAGCATGTGCTAGCAGAGACGCTGCCAGGAAGAGAGAGAAAGAAATTTCCTATTGACTGTGCCTGTGTGTGGTAGTTTTGAGTTTTCATTTCATGATTTGGAGTGACCCAACTTTCACCCAACTTTAGTGACCCAACTTTGTGAGAAAAAATATCGGCAAATAATATTTTCTACATGTTGCACCAGCCAATAATTTTACCTTATTATTCCAACCACTTGAGCAAAGAAGTTTGTTGATTCTTTCAGCCATAGTAGCTAGAGGGTAGGCTTACCACATTTTGTCTTTGAGTTTTCAAGATAGACGAGCCAAGAGCAAAGACGCTGGAACACAGTAGGCGACGATCTTTTCAGCTCATCTTCAGCTTTTGCCTCCATCAAATCTTTGTCTTTCTCAAGGATCTTCGTAACGACAATTTCCAAATTATCAAGAAATTTAAGCTTAATATTTTGGCGCGAAGACATCTACCTGAGGGAACTGTGAGAGTGCCAAGGCCATAGGCCATAATCCAAGGCAAGGGATCAGAGTGAGGCTGTTGGTTGAGCGTTCTTGCTGTCTTGCTGGCGACTGGCGACTATGATAGACATAGAAATAGGAGGGCTAGAATGCGCGGTCTATTGTTCTGCTATATTTTTCGCGGCACAACTATGGGCAGTCAAGATGGCGGACGTTGGTTGGCAGAAGCTGCGAGTGGTGGTGTCACAACATCGTACATATGAGGGACTTTTGACGAATTCCCGTGTAAATAAAGGCACAATGATGTTCTAAGGGTAGAAGGCCAACAGTTACAGATCAATCTATGTAAGTATCAATATCGTTCGCCTATTTGTTGTCGTTGCTACGGAATTTCTTTGCTGTATTTTTAGGCCTTGTTGTAAAACGGCGGAGAGATGCTCGCTACTATTTCAATGCAAACGCACCGCTCACAAAGCTGCTAGACATCGATTTGAATGCAAATAAAATAAAATTGAATCATTCACGATCCTCCTAAATAGCTCTGGATTAACCTTAAGACTAAGTCTTCGAAGCAAGGGCTGGAGGCTGCTGGGGAGAAAAAGTTGATCAAAGGTAATGGGCCTAGGCCTACCGTGTGCAATGTTAGGAGGTGAAATGTGGAAATCAGACTCACCGATCCTGGAGACACAAGACACCAATGCTTTCACGTCGTTGACTACTGCTTAAAAATACCAACCACGGTGACATCAAAAAGTCTCAGAGTTCAATTCAATGCATTGACCAAAGATTACGAAATTCCCTATGACTATCATTTTCCCACACCCTACATATACTTATTTAATTATATTCATCACATAGCAGATATATAGCTAGTGTTCCTATCAATGTTCGAATGATATTAAATATTAAGCTTAGATTCTTGCTGATATGATTAAAATGAACAATTGCTTATCAAAGGTTTGGCATTTCCTCCATTCCTCACTACTTTACCCAGGTTACTTAACCGCCCCCTGGTACTCGGCGTTACCTCATGAAAAGATAAACAGTTGTTCATTCATTTTGAAATAAAATCAATTTTGTGAGTTTACGCCTCTTTGATGCCTTATTGTTTTTGAGAATTCTCTCTGTAAATACCCTTCCAAACTGATGATAAAAAATAATGAGATACTGTTTGACAATTTCCTTGATGATAATTGTAATATGGTCATCTCTTAGACTTTGATCTAAAATATGGCATTCCTTGCTATGCTCACTTATTGACTGAAATGCATCATTCTTCATTGCAGACAAAACATCTGACAAGATCTGAGCATTAGTTTCTTTGGACAAGGACGCCCATTTACACAATGCAAGGCGTGCTTTTCTGTCAACACAGTTAACAACCTTGTATACGGAGCTTGATGGTATCAGCAATTCACCATACTTTTTGCATGATAGAAGTGAAAGATGACCATTATGAAAACTTTGTGCAGTTTCAGAGCTTACGTGTAATGCTGCAGCACAGTCAGGACAATCTATAAACTCAAGCAACTTCTTAACAATGTATCCAGAGATGTAATGTAAGACATCTGAGCGCCAAATGGTGGTTGATAACAAGAGATTTGATACTCTTGAGTCAACTTTACTCATCTCACTTTTATCATTAGTGGAGACATTAATGCAGTTCGCAGTAGAAGGAGACTCAATCTTATTTTTCAAGAGCAGTTGTCTGATTGCATATTTGAACTGCAATGCTGTTGGATTGTTGTTCCATCCAAACCGACTTCTGATTTTGGCAAAATACATCTCCAACTGATCTTGTGAAAAACGATAGGTCAAAACATATTCAAATGGTGTTTCAGCTCGTTGTAGTAGATTTTTGCTAATCCTCAATATGGATAGTGCTGATATGTAAAATCCGATCACAAACATTTTTCGTGGACCGGATATCAGTGTTAGACCATTGGCATCTTTCAAAAACTTTAACGTTTCAATGCCACTTTTCAGATAGCCCTCAACTTCAAGCATATTTTCAAGAGTAATTGGTTTTTTATAGTTCTTGCCAAACTTACTTTTACTGTTCAAGATATCAAACAAGTTATTCATAAGTAGAATAAAGTCACTTGTTGGTTTGCTATCTTTGAATTCTTTAAGTTTTAAATTCCTTAAGAATGTTAAAGCTGCATACACACAATGGCTTAATGTCTGAGCAGCAACACTCACTTTCATTTTGTGATTTTGCCATTGAACATGCTTGGCTTTTAATTTGTTCCCAAGATGGAGGATGTCCTTTTGTTGGGCTTTGTGAAGCTCCCTTATGTATTCCCAAGATATTTTCTCTCCACCAGAGGTAACAAAGACTTGCATGTCAGCAAATGCATTTCTTGCAAGTTTTAGCATGTGGCAAATATCTAAGATGACATAAATTTTGCCTCCTGGCATTGCAGGGTGATCAAAAGATCCATCTAGGTTTTTTATGTCACATCCAAACTTAGCTGCCATGCCAAGATTTTTAGGGGCACCATCAAAAACAACAGCATGAACATCAGCCCCTTTTTCTGTTAATTTTTTTATAGCCTCAAAGACTAATTGTTTTAGAATTTCACCATTGAGACAGTTTGTTAAGAAATAAGCAATTGGAACAAACCATGGCTTCTGAAGACCACATGCCATGATAACAAGTGCATTTGTAGCCTCAGTGTCAACTTCTTCTGCTTTTATTCCTCCATAGTCTACTTGGCCAATGAATTTGGAGGTTTTCTGGTCCCATTGGACTTGCTTTTTTATGCTCATTTCGTCAAGTAAAATTATGGAATCTTTTTGGCCTTCTGTGACTTTCTGCTCAATGTAATCAAAAGGTTTTTCAAGGAAACCTGGCTCACAATTTATGTTAACACACCACGATCTTATAGTTGCAGGGTGTGGTAAATGAAGAGCTTTCCTCACAAATTTATATGCTCTTGGGCTGTAAAAATGGAGGGTTAAAGCAAATTCTTTGATTTCTTCCGAATATCTTGAACCAGCTGATTTCTCAACATTTTTGCATTCATTTCTAAAAAGGGCAGTCGCCATATGGCCAAAGTTTTCATTTAATGTTTGAGCTAAGTCTTCATTCAGTAATTTGCATGCTTGCAATTTTGAGATCAAGCCACAAATTTTTTTTTCGAGTCGTAGATTTTTCTTTTTTAAGTTTCTTAATTTGTCATTTTTTTGTTTTAGTTTTTTGCGATATTTTGCTTCCAATTTTCTAGGTGAGATTTTATAAGCATATGTATGATCATGAATTGATGTTTCTTTTGGATTTGGCTTCTTAATCTTTTGTAGTGGGAAAGCCGATGCAGATTGTGAATTTTGCCTTTTACAAGGGGAACGCCTTAATTTGGTTGTTTTTTTCAAATGATCAGGAAAATTAAAAACTGTTGGGACTGCTTCTTTTTTCAAGTACTTCTTGCCGATAGATTCAGATGGGTTCAGGGATGGGGGAAAATGATAGTCACTTGGGAGGAAGTGCTTCTCACAAATTCTTTCATTGCGTGTTGGCTGCCAATCTTTACGATGCATTGCAAGGACCCATTTCTTAAGCAATGCTGCATTATCGTGAGGAAACCTGAAATCAGACCAGCTTGAAATATTTCTTCGTTTTTTGGAAACAGTTGCATCCCAAAAACTTATTTGGGGATGGTGTCCAGTGTATTTGCCAGTAAGAAGTTGGGGATCTTACATGTTTACCCCAGAAGACATATCAGTCAGACACAACAGAATTATATTTAATGATTTGATAATGTCAACAGAGGTAAAATGGGTAGGCTGGGGGATAAAATAGGTGATGCTGATGGCAAGAGCAGTGGGTTATCAAACTGTTAAACAATATTTCCGAGAGTTAAGTTCTTGACATAGCTTATTTACGTTTGCTCCTTGCAGACTTTAACCCCAAGCTGGCCCACTCCCGGCCCACTTAAGCCCTGTTCACTGCAGATCTCCTGAAACTGAAAGGCTGCAAATCCCTTCTATCTGATCTAAACCATTTTAGAGCTCATAGATCACATTTCACCATATCAGCGAGAAGGAATGAAGAAATAATAATTATTCCAGGCCAGCAAATGCGACTGGCCTAAAATCTTACCGGTGAAAAGCGAGATTTTTCTCGCCAGGAGCAAGATCTTTCTTTAATCTCCATCTGTTTTCGCAGCCAAAAGCCGCGCAAGAAATAACCATCTTATTTTCAGTTTCAATCGAAGAAAAACCAAGGATTTTGACGAAAATAGCGCTGCAATAACTGTTCAGCCTGGTCTAACATCTGTTTACGCACTGAGGTTCACAACAAACGGCCCACGCTTTTGCCAACCAACGTCAGCCATATTGGTTCCGCATAGTTGTGCCGTGCCACGTGATCAACCACGCATTCTAGCCCTCCTATTTCTATGATGATAGATCACATACATCGCCACGACCATCTCACAATCTTTCCCCTATACATTTTGTATTGGATACCATTTATCATCCATCGCCTCTACAGTCGCACAAGACAATGCTAAAAAAATTGGTTCCAAAAACGATTGTTTTATTATGACCGCGCAGTTTTTAAAGTATTCGTACAGTCGCACGCTTGTTCTCTAATTTATGCGTAAAACTTGCAATTGTTTTGTGAAGAAAGGGTCTCCAAATATAGAAAGCACTCAAACCAGAGGAAGCAGAACGAGGCAAATCAAATAGGGACCCTACAAGTGTGATCAGTGATGGTGAAATGAACAAGAACGGCATAATGCACTAGTCTTTGGGAATTCAAATAATGAATATGAAAAGTTTCAACGATTTTAGGGCTGAATGAAGAAATTCAGAAAAAGTTTTTGATATTAATGCTCGAATTTTCCTTCGCTGATGGCACACCATAAATATCAGCTGACAAACTTAAAAAGATTAGGCTTTGGAAAGTTGACCGTCTTCCGTGCGTCTGTGGCGACTGTCTGGATCCGCCCCTGGCTACCAGCACTGAGAAAAAAGTCTTTGAATATTTTACGTCAACTTTTCAGTTTTTTACTGTATTGGAATGAGATCGGAATGATATTTTTAATTAGTGTCAAAACAATGGAAGATTTAAGAAAAATTCCATTTTGAAATGTTCGTTACAGTAAAGAAAGTAAACATGGCGACTTTTGTGTAGCACGTAAGAAGCTCGTACGTAATGAACTCACAAGAAACGCTCAGTAATAAAAGCCTCCAAAATTTCGAGAAACTCTCATTACTGTCTCCCCCTCAGTCTCAAATTTTTAGTTTGTCAGCAAATAAAACACTATGGATGCCCTGGATACAAGAACCCAAACAAAGCAGAGAATAAAACTATTCTGCATGGCAATAAAAACACAAAATTTGATGCTGACCCGGGTCGAGTTTCAGTCGAGCTGCACAGTTACACCTTGAAATACATTAACAGTAGGATACTATCTCTGGCAATGCATTATGCATAATCATTGAGTTCGATTAATTAGATTTTTTTACAAAGTTTGCTTGCTCTGTGGGCTTGGCATCTATCTTTGTATTGAATTCTTTTGCAACAACACCTCTGGTTGAATACAACAGCTGCACCGCTTTTCCATCTGCCTCTCAGTTCAAACTATCAACTCAGATATTTTGTTTTGCCAACACTGTTTTGAATGCTACAAACAAGTTCGAGCTTGCATCTTCTCAGGAAGCCATGTAATCTGCATCACGTGACTGCATTCAGCCAATAATATCGCAGAAATTTCTCGCACGGGAAGTTTACGGCGTCAGACTTCCCGGCGATAATTCCTTTTGTGTATGTCACATGATCAAAACTGACCAATTAGAGTGAAGTAATTGCTTTGTTGTTGGCAGCTCCTCGGCAGCCATTTTGTCTTCTAATGCCATGTGATCAAGTTTAGCCAATCGGATGGCAGGATTAGGAGACACAACGCTGCTCACTTGAGGGATCTTCCATCATACATCCCGATTTAGAAACACAGAAGCAAAGGAACGCTGATACACATAGCGACCTATCATGGATTGAAAGGTTTGTACGCTTATTTCCATTGCAATTTTATAGCAGAAGCGACTAGATTATGCTCTGGAGTATCATTTTGTGATGCAACGTTATCGGTAAGTGACTTCTCTCAACCTGACTAAAGAATTCGCCTTTGCGATCATTGTTTTTTTCAAAATGTTGATTTGCCTAGGCCCTGAGCTTTGCGAGCCGAGCCAAGAGCCATGGCCCTCTAGTGATATCAAAAACAACTGAAAATATTTATCACTCATTCCTAAATGGTTAATTTCAGACTATTGAACGTTTAATCCAAGATATTCAATGTTTGAAAATCTGCAAGGGTTTGTTAGTCCAGGTGCTTTGATAATTTGTGAGACATGTGGTAGGATACACTGTTGGATTGGCATTCTTGTACTACTACTATTGTCATGGTATCGAAGTCTTATCGGATTGATCTGTTGGATTTTGCACTTTTGATTCATCTTAGACTGAAATCCGTTCCGGACAGATTCATCATTAATCACAGTACATTTAAATTCGATTCTATTCGTCATATATAAATTGAATGTGTGTGACGTGCATACCAGTCAAGTAAAAACACGAAAATATAAACATAAACACGATAGGGCATGATTGCTTCAGATTGTAAGGCTGTAATGGCAAGACAGTAAAAGTTCCCGTTTGAATCATGTGCCTTATTTCGCGATTAAAGTAAAGCAAAACCATTCCCACATTTGGTTTGTTAGACCACAGAAAATTTGTTGGTCATGTCTCCTTGGGGAATTCAGAGTTATAAATTTAAAATGTCTCCCTGGGGAATTTATCAAGATTGTCCAGGATAACTTTGCCACTTGGGACTTTTTGACCTCGAAACGAACCCATTCCCGCATTTTGTTATTCTCAAATCACAGAAGTTCTCAATATGAAGCGTTTCTTCAGGGAATGAAAAGTTTTCTGCACATCAAAAACGTTTCTTTAGGGAATACAATGAAACTTAGTCTTTGATGAAGCGCTGGCACTTTGGAGTTCCAAGCCAAGTTGCTAGAATATGCCAGGCTTGATTGTTTGCGATTGTTTGCCAATATCAAAGAGCTATGGTTTCATCAAACAACTGCAAAATATGGAAATGATATCTTTCCTAACTTTAATGTACTGTGATGAATGATGTCCTGTGATTTCAAAGTCGTCAAACATGCAAATGCGTCTAGCAGGCTCCAATGATAGCGAATGACGAAATGCTCTGAAATGTTAGGCCCAATCGCGTCTCGCATCTTTATAACCCGCGCTGCTGGGTCATTGGAACATACAGAGTGTAAATTCATGAGGATATTGATTCAGCTCTCCTCAAGCATAACAATTGCGATAAAACAGCTTTTTGATATGTTTATAGGCCTGGGTATTTTGCTTTCAATTAATGATGGTATACCAAAGCGCAAGGTACTGCGACTGAACACTGGATCTTGGGTCAACCAATGAATATTAAATGCCATCTATAATTTGCCTTTTAATTTCTGCATATTCAGCAACTTTGGTACTCTCTTAATCTTCAGTAAAGATTTCCATTCAGTTTGGGATGGTTTATTTGTCAGAATTGAATATTCTTTGTACAGACATGTGCTCCTCATTGACTGGATCAGTGCTTTTGAGTAAAATGTGTGTGAACCATGGTGAAACATGATTCCAGTGTCCACACATCAAAGCATGACCTTATTTGCAGTTTAGACAATTGTGCTTCCTACTTTTGCCTGGAAATGATGGAAATGTGAATGCACATTTGCTAGATTTGAATTATCTATGCTCTCAGAAATGAGCACATCTTGATTTTGCTAAAAGGGTTTGGCAAATGGAAACCTATTTTTGCTTCATTGTCGACCAATATCTTTCCCTTCTCAGAAGGGGTTTTGCTGCTATTTGCACAGTCATCTTAGGGCCTATTTGCTGGTGACTATCTTCAACATCAGGTCTTTTTGTGCGAAATTCATTTCTAGAAACACTTGCAAATCTGACTTCTTGTTTTGTTATGTAAGTCTTTGTTCATAAAAAACAATACAACAATCACAAAACTTCAAGAAACTCTAGTCCTATGTCTGGGAAGTGCTAAGAAACTTAAAAGAGCCAAATTCAAGAAGACCATGGGATAACTGGCATTGGGGTTTTATTGCTGAATGATATTCTGTATATTCACAACAATTGTAACATTAAGCTCAGAAGAACTCTATTTCTTCCAAAAAATTGTGCTGGATGTCAAGAAATAAATATATGGTATGGTAGAATCTACATGCATAAAATGAAACAAATTGTAGACAGCTTTTAATCTCCAACAAAGGGTAACCATAAAATCAATGGTGGACACTTTACCAAATATTGAGGGAGGAAGCTATTGTTTCAGTAAAAGGCATTTCTATTTTGCCTATGTTTCTGAACAAAAGATCTTTGTTCTAGCCAACAGTGGGGGGATGATCACACCCCCTTGCCCTCCCCAAGTGACAGCCACTGGATAAAATTACAAGAAGTGAGATTAAAATCTATTCATTTTCTTAATATCTAGTTTCAGGCAATTGACAGCTTTGAGACTGTTAACTTCAAAAGTGAAAACTTTGTTCATTCTTGCCTCATAGGGTCAAAATTTCCCTTTTCACTATATCGTAGACTCATGACTCAAATCTTGGTTGTTTATGTTTGACATCATCACAGCATGTTACAAAGTTTTCTTAGGAAATGAATCACTGTGAAACAAAACATCTACTTTACTGAGTAGCAAGTAACTGGAAATGTTTAAAGCCCAGCATTTGTAGTTTTTTGTAACATTGTTTTAATTTAGGCATCCCGGAATTGAAAATGTTATCTATAATTGTGCAGCACAATGGTGTACAGTGATTAAATGAATGAATTTGAGGTATATAAACGGGAAAACAAAAAATTGATGAATGGGCTCTGTAAAAATGATGATGCAAAAGATTTTCTCTTGCTTTATAGCTTCTCTCATTACCAGGTATGATGCTTAGAAATTATTTAAGCAGTCATGATGATATGATTTCCACTCATCAGCATAACATGTTTTATTATGATGTGCTACCCATTTTACCCCTTCTGGCCCCAGAAAATTAAATATCTGTTATCTCACTGATTTGATAATTTTGCCTAGATTTGTCTAAGGGGAAAAGTTTTGCAAGTCTTGTTTCCCTTTGAGGGAGAGTTTTATGAGGGAGAGAGTTAAGAGAGTTAAATGACTTCACAGGTTACAGCAATTAACATTAAAACGGAATTTTTTCCACTTTGGGCAACTTCAAATTTAGAATGAAGACTAGCCTGAGATCAGACTCTCTCAAGCAAAGTGCAGACATGCTGTCTCCATTCTTGGCTCCTGTTGTAAATGAAACATTTGGTCGGGTAATTTAATAATGGTCTTACAGAAGTGGGGAAGAGACTGGTTCGTACAAAGATGGAAAGAATCCAATTTATGAGTGAAGAAAGACATCTAATATTTTGAGAAATGATAAACCAATCATATATTAGAAATTCTGTTTTCATGCTTTCCAAGGAGGGTCCAGACATGAAAAAGAAGTTAAATGAGTTTGGCTCATTGTAATTTGGGAAATACAGCAAAATATTTTTGCTCTCACATGAGCATGTCAACTTCTGTCTCAAACTGCTGTCTGGTGCCCTAGCGCTTTATATCAAGAATATCTTCAGATATGGAAGGGAAATAGTTTTTTTGAAACAATGACCCTAGACCTAATTGTGATTTGTGAATATCTGTACATATACCAGGGGCGGTCAAGTACGGTAGATTTTGTGACACCACCTGTGTCCTGGGAACGAAAATAAACCAACCCGGGTTTTACCGAAGTCCAAGCTACACAGCTTAGAAAAAGCCAACTTTTGAGGACATAGCTGATAACCACCAGATTATACCAAATTATGGAACTCCTCACATAGTTTTCATGTAAAATGTTAGTTACTGCGCCGCTAACTCTGTCCTTTTTGTTGCAGCAACCTCACCCAATTGTTGCATCTTGAATAGAAAGATCTCAAGTACAACGGTGCTACCTCTGTCCCCAGTAATTGCTGAAACCTACCCAGTTTTTCCTTTGAAATCAGATACTGAAAGTACTGCGGTGCTACCTCTGTCCCAAATGATTATGGAAACCCACCCAGTTTTCGTGTGAAAATCCGACATTGAATACAAAGCGATGCTGCCTCTGTCCCAATCAGTTGCGGAAACCCACCCAGTTTTTGCATACATAGATTTAATATCAAAGGTATGATTTACGTCTGTCCAGTCTCTATGCAACAACCAACCCAGTTTCCTTGGTTTTGCTCTCAGTGTCAATGAATTCCTTGTGGCCTATCATGATGCACCTTCTTAGCTTGCTACATATTTGTACGAAATACCAGATATTTTTGAATGAATAGATATTTTTGAATGGGAAGAGAGATACTGAATACAGTAAGAACCAGCAAAATAGATACAGCTTTTTCAAAAATTCCTTGTTCAGTTTCCATTTAAACATATCTGACATCAAAGTTTTTTCTATGACGGTACCTTTTACTCAACCGAATCGGCCAGTTGTCTTATCTTGGAAGCATTGGTCGTATCGTTTCATCTTCCATAGCGCTCTGGCAACCTCGTCCCCAGGACTTTTATGACAAAAGGCCCTGGGGACGAGGTTGAGCGCTCTGGCAGTGCCTCCTTAGAAATTGGTCTCTGTTTTGCGGGTTCTTGCAATATACGAAGTTTCATTTATAAGGAACTTTGGTCCTGTGGTGGAGGGTGGCAAGTCTATTTAGTGTTAGTTTTGCTATCAAAAATGCTTTGGATCTACAGTTTCCCATACGCGCATCCTTGTACCAAAGAGGCTCAACCCGCCAAAACTCTAACAATGTTTACCTCCTCAACTCAGATTCAGCACAGCGGCAGTTTAACTTGGTTTCCCCTCAAAATGCAGAAAAGACACATTGGAATATGCCGAAGGCTGTAGAATGTAGTGTCTCTTAAAAACGGTTGCTTCAAACCCAGTTGAAGGTGCTAACAAAGATGCCAAAAAGCTCATGAGCTCGTACAAATGTTACACCTCTGACACCTGGAGGTATTCAAAAAAAACTTTTCGACAGATATTTCTTAACAAACCCTCTCGGAGGGTTTCGCAAAGAACCCGCGAGAGCGTTTTCCAGAAAAAATTTGAAACGGATTGCCTGAAAATCTCCAAGAAGGCTTTCAGAAAGCTCTCCGACAGGGTTTTTCAGAAAGCCTCCATCACAATATTTTTCAAGCACGCAGAGGGTAACGTAAATCCTGATAAACCTTCCAGCTTTTTCTCAGCGCCTTGATTTTCTTGATTGCACGTACTTTTTGTAAGAAGCTAAGAATTTGAGCCAATTCTGAAGTTTCTAAAAATCAGCAGATTTTGATGTTTCTTACAAGTTTCTTGAAAGTACCATGAAAATCTTCATGTTCACAGCTGTGTGTTCACAGCTGTGTTACTGTCATGTTCACAGCTGTGTTCACAGCAGCTATTTTAGACCATCAAAAAACCAGAAGAACGTAAATGTACCTTTTGTGATAACGTGGAGGATGAAATTCATCGTTTAATGACATGTAACAGGAAAGGAGAAAGCTTGTTGACGTAATATCATCATCGAAACCAATATTCAACTTTCTGAACACTAAGAACAAAGTTATATACCTGATGAATGAAACAAATATATTGCTAAATCACGCGATCAATAAATTCATTGAGCAAAGCAGCTAGGTGCATGAAATTGTGAACACCTAACATGACAGTAGTCTAATTATGATTATATTTTGTGCTAATGCCGCATTTTGTTATTTTTCGCGTTTCGTTGTCATGTTAATGTTATTCTGGTTTGTTATTTTTGCGTACCCGTCAGTTTTTTTTTTCATTTAATCTTATTTAAGCACAAAATCCATTCAGTTGAATACGATACCAAAAGAAAATAGAATAAATTACAATTAAAAGTTTACAATATAAGCTCAAGCTATGTTACACCCTTTCCCTCCCCCCGTGTACTGATCTTCCATGGATTCGTGCAAACCTATTTTATATCAGCTCAAAAGATGAGATTTCAGATCTTTTTTGAATCGAACAACGGATTCGGTGTCTCTGTTGAGCTGTGGGATACTATTCCAGGCTTTTGGACCAGTGTACAAAAAACTTTTTTTCATATGTTCTAATTTTAGTTTTTGCACATGGAGATCCTTCATGTTCCTCGTGTTATATTTTGATAAGGCAGACCTCTCTATGAACTTATTTTGTAGGCTTTCAGGACAAAGCTGATTGACAATCTTGAAAGTCATGACCGCTCGGTCAAATGTCATTAGTTGATTTACATTAAGGATGTTCTTATTGTAATCGTCTTTTATCTTGGAAGATTCTATCAGATCGAAAGCTCTGTCCTGATATCTTTGTAGAGTGCTAAGCTTAGTACTGGAGAGGGCGCCCCAGACCACGTTTGCATACCTTAGATGGCTCTCAACAAGTGCTTGATACACATTAAGCAACTGAGATTGTGGTAAGATGTTTTTCAGTTTCCTGAGAGATGCCAGGCCACCCGCTACTTTCCCTTTGACAGATTTGTACTGTTCATTCCAGCTTAGCTTGTCGTCAACAGTAAGTCCTAAGTACTTCGTTTTATGAACCTGCTTTATTCTAATATTATCCAGATAAAACGGTTGTAGCTCTGGTAGTTTGCTTTGCCTTCGAGGGTGGTCAATAACCATGAACTCGGTTTTCTCGGGGTGTATGCTTAGCTTATTAATTCTCATCCACTCAGAAATGTTTTTCAGTTCTGCCTGGAAGTTGCTCACCACATCACTAAGTTCGTTCGACGAGAATGAAACTTCCGTATCATCTGCATAGAGATTAGCCCTGGAGAACTTTAGGCAAGATTCAAAGTCATTAAGGTACAGGATGAATAATAATGGGCCGAGACAGGATCCCTGCGGTATCCCACATGTGACTTGTTGGGAACTCGACTTGTTACCGTTTAATGTACAATATTGTTGACGGCAACTAAGATAAGATCTGAACCATTCTAGCTCAATACCATCAATTCCATATACTTTCAGCTTTCTGATAAGTATTTCATGATCTACTGTATCAAAAGCTTTCTTGAGGTCGAGAAACAGCGCAAAGTTGACATCGTTTTTGTCTATATTCTCATACCAGTAATCTGAAACACTTATCAGAGAGGTGATGGTTGAATGCAGTTTACGATATGCATTAAGCATACACTGCATACATCAAAAGATTAAGTACCTTTCGAGCAACGTGATAAAGGAAACGAGTGAAAATAAAGGAAGAATGTACAAAGAATTTTCTTTATCAAAATAAATAGTTTCTGAAGTTAACTTTTTACAGAATTGAAGCTTCCAAATCATTTGGTGATCAGAGATTCGGATTTTTCTTACAGTTTCTTATTGAAAAGTCGTGTGGAATTCACCATAATGTGCCTCTCGCTGTATAGCTAAGATGATCATAGGCCTTGCAGACGCATGAAGCCATTCAGGCCATTGCATTGCAGATGGAGCCACTCGTTCCTGTTTGAACTGCTGGAACTATTGTTCGACACAATTGTGGTTAGAAGCAGAGCTTTTTAAACATTTTCAGCCAATCAGATTGGTCAACAGACAATTAAAAACCATCCTAGTTAAAGGAAAAATGTTAGATACCATTTGTAGATTTCGATGCAGGTAACCAGGATAACGCTAGTGAAAGAGAGAAACATTGAAACAAGAAACACGACTTTTAATATTTAACGGATCTGTGTGCTATCAAGCTAAGAGATTCGATCAGGGGATGAGGAAAGGAAACCCAACAGTTGAGGATGGAGAAGCTGTGGATGAAGGTAACGTTCAATGACGCAACAAGACAACTTGGAATAGGAGAAATCAAGAAGCAACTTCTGCATCTTTTCTCGGAAGGTATGGTAGCATTTAACTATTATCAAAGGGAATCGAGGGTCCTAAGCGTACAGAGGCAACTTTGATAAAAGTAGCCGTGCAGCTGCAGATACAATGCACATACCTTATTAGGGGTTCTGGGGGTTGATAGTCCATTTTTGGGTCATTTTGTTGCCAAAGTGTCTTACGTGTTTCTTAAATTTTTTAGATAATGACTTAGAAGATCATGTGCTCCCAATGATTCTTCCTGGTTTCACAACGAATTTAATGCTGTATGAAAATGATTTTGGCCTAGCAATAGCCAGGCTGTATTGCCTTTTCAGTCATTCGAACAAAAGACATTCCTGAAAATTGTCAAAGCACGTTGTTTACGTCAGTATGATGGTTTGGCTGGTTTGCGTGCACGCAAAGGACCCTGGAGAGTACAGGGTCTTTAAGGTTACTGAAACCCTTCAGGTAGTGAATAAGAAACTCTGTTTACCTTGTCCGCTCGTCAAAATATACCAAACACGCAGAATGTCATCGAAAAAATATATTCAATTGATTTGATAAAGGCACAAATGATTCATTCCAGGCTTTAGGCGAAATCATCCCCTTCCGAAAATATCTTTGTGTACCCCAGCGATCTTTGTTGGACAACGACTATATGTTTACCAAAGACTTAAAGATAATGAACTTCAAAACAATGTCACAAATTTTTCAAAGTAATGCCATTTTGAAATGTATAAGTCTGAATTGTCTTTTTAACTTTCAGACTTTTGTGAAAATCGGACCGGTGGATCTATCCAAAATCGGTGCCACTGTTTAATAGTTGTATTCTTCGTGACCATATGTGCCAAGTTTCAAGCGATTCGATTGGCCGGGTGGGTGTTTGGTAAACGGAGATTTTTAGTGCCCACCAGTACTCTGGAATCCTGTTTCAATAAATCAGGTTTTTGTCAAAACAAAGCAACAAATGAGGGAGAAATATATGATTATGCATGGCAGTGTAAACAGAAAATCTCAAAGATCAAGCAATGAAGCTTAAGTGCGGTCTTAGAAAAGCATTATGTCAATAAAATGGCAGCACGAGATGTTATGAATGCAGCTGCAAGGTCAAGTAAACTTGCACGTGTTTTTTTGCAAGAAACTGGTTTACAAGGAACTAGTACTAAGATTGCCAAAATCTTACGAAATTCTGGTGCTATGTCTGAGAAGTGCTAAGAAACTTTTAAAAGTTGGAGGCATGAATATTATAACAAATAGATGGTTGAACCTTTATTCTTGCACAATATTAACTAACCATTTGTGTTTTAACATAACAGAACACTGTCTATTCCTATATGATGTTTTAAATGTCAAGAAACATATCTGCAGCAGTGTTCGAGACCACATTGAAAATTCTGCATTCAGAAATAAAGAAACCAATTAAGAAACTTTTAGTACTAAAATGGACAAAATTTCATGTGAACTTAAGAAACTTTTAGTGCTATGGCCTGATCCTAGTTTTTATACAAAACGTGTACTTCAATCTGCTAATGCCTGTTCCCGAAATTTTTGAGAAACAGGATTGCTCCTTTTAAAATGCTCAAGCTTCTAGGTAATTGTGGCTATTTCTCGAAGCGATTTGGTTTAAACAGTATACACTCAAATACTAAAAATATCAGATTATGACAAAAATGACAATTGAGAATTTTTGGTCTGAGGGGTTACAGTAGCCTTAAAGGGCTTCCGAGGTATATAAGTAGTTAGATTTCAAAGCAAGTAGTAGCAAACTCTCACAAACACAGAAATATACTAATTCAATGTGGTAATTCGAGCAATGATAAAAGTATACAGAGCAATCAATATCAGTACTAACATAAAGTATTGATAATAAGAATTTGCATGAAGTTTATTTCCGGAAAGTTAAAAAGAAATCAGCAACACCTGAATTTGTTTCAGTTGGGAAAGTCAACTTAAGACTAAAATGGCATAAGAAGACTCAGAACAGCAATGAAAGTGAGGTAAGACTGCTACGATTTTTTGACACCTCAGTTACACATAGGCATCTTTAGTATCATCTTTATCGTGAATTCAACTTTTTGTCCCATTCTATCAATCATCAGTCACTTAAAAGGTAATAAAATGGTAAATCTTGAAACCATTTGTTCTGAACTGCACTCTCCAAGGAATACTGTACTTTATCCAATTAATTTATCCACTTTAATAATATATCCATTTTCACATTAAGCGTCAAAGGCAGCTTTCGACAGATCCATGTCGCCAGATGAAATACCAAAAATACGAACCTTTTTTTCGAATTTCGGTAATTTGTGAAATTGTCCACACCTTTTTTGGACAACCTGTATCTACTCTACAATTAATAACCTACTCTAGGCATACTGTACTTGTTAGATAAGTTACTTGTTTTTCCATAACAATTTCTGTTTTCTCCCAAGCTTCGTAATGCTGTTGTAATTTCTCATCCCTCTTTCAATCCCAGGTTTTCTGCATCATAAGCGCATCAAAGGAGACAATTGAAGTTATCCTGGAAAGAAAAGAGGTATAGGTACTGGTAAAAGTAATCCTAGCTGTTGTCTCTTGTACCGCATTTCTCACTGTCAACTATAACCGAGGCAGCTTTCACAATTTGAAAAGCTAAGTTGGGAGAATTTTGCGTTATGATAGGGCATCATTGTCCAATAACAACTCTTTCCTACGACAGTATCAACTGTCTGCGATTGTACAGAATGGTGTAGCCCTTGTTGACACTTATAACATGCTTAGTAATGTTGAAGGTGAATTGATTATCAATAATTTTTTTATCTTGGGACATATATACTTGAGAGGAAATTTAAATAGAAACTTTCAGAGATTTCAATGTTACGTAAATCGATAATAAACTTAAAGATGCCTGTCTATGCCAGGAATGCTTGTCCTACATGTGTTTATCAATCTACTTCACCACCCAATTATTCTCTCAGTTATTATATATCTTTAAATGATACTTAGCCTATGACAAACAAATCCTTCTCGCTTTCCACCAAATGCAGTCCACCAGGAAATGCTTGTCCTACATATGTTTATTAATCTACTTCACCACCCAATGATTCCCTCAGTTATTATATATCTTTAAATGTTACTTAGCCAATGACAAGCAAATCCTTCTCGCTTTGCACCAAATGCAGTCCACCAGGAAATGCTTGTCCTACATAAGTTTATTAATCTTTTTCATCACCCAATGATTCCCTCAGTTATTATATATCTTTAAATGTTACTTAGCCTATGACAAACAAATCCTTCTCGCTTTCCACCAAATGCAGTCCACCAGGAAATGCTTGTCCTACATATGTTTATTAATCTTTTTCACCACCCAATGATTCCCTCAGTTATTATATATCTTTAAATGTTACTAAGCCTATGACAAACAAATCCTTCTCGCTTTCCACTAAATGCAGTCCACCAGGAAATGCTTGTCTTACATGTGTTTATTAATCTACTTCACCACCCAATTACTCTCTCTGCTATTATATATCTTTACATGTTTTTAGCCTATGACAAACAAATCCTTCTCGCTTTCCACCAAATGCAGTCCACCAGGAAATGCTTGTCCTACATATGTTCATTAATCTTTTTCACCACCCAATGATTCCCTCAGTTATTATCTATCTTTATATGTTACTAAGCCTATGACAAACAAATCCTTCTCGCTTTCCACCAAATGCAGTCCACCAGGAAATGCTTGTCCTACATATGTTTATTAATCTTTTTCACCAGCCAATGATTCCCTCAGTTATTATATATCTTTAAATGTTACTTAGCCTATGACAAACAAATCCTTCTCGCTTTCCACCAAATGCAGTCCACCAGGAAATGCTTGTCCTACATATGTTTATTAATCTTTTTCACCACCCAATGATTCCCTCAGTTATTATATATCTTTAAATGTTACTTAGCCTATGACAAACAAATCCTTCTCGCTTTCCACCAAATGCAGTCCACCAGGAAATGCTTGTCCTACATATGTTTATTAATCTTTTTCACCACCCAATGATTCCCTCAGTTATTATATATCTTTAAATGTTACTTAGCCTATGACAAACAAATCCTTCTCGCTTTCCACCAAATGCAGTCCACCAGGAAATGCTTGTCCTACATATGTTTATTAATCTTTTTCACCACCCAATGATTCCCTCAGTTATTATATATCTTTAAATGTTACTTAGCCTATGACAAACAAATCCTTCTCGCTTTCCACCAAATGCAGTCCACCAGGAAATGCTTGTCCTACATATGTTTATTAATCTTTTTCACCACCCAATGATTCCCTCAGTTATTATATATCTTTAAATGTTACTTAGCCAATGACAAACAAATCCTTCTCGCTTTGCACCAAATGCAGTCCACCAGGAAATGCTTGTCCTACATAAGTTTATTAATCTTTTTCATCACCCAATGATTCCCTCAGTTATTATATATCTTTAAATGTTACTTAGCCTATGACAAACAAATCCTTCTCGCTTTGCACCAAATGCAGTCCACCAGGAAATGCTTGTCCTACATAAGTTTATTAATCTTTTTCATCACCCAATGATTCCCTCAGTTATTATATATCTTTAAATGTTACTTAGCCTATGACAAACAAATCCTTCTCGCTTTCCACCAAATGCAGTCCACCAGGAAATGCTTGTCCTACATATGTTTATTAATCTACTTCACCACCCAATTACTCTCTCAGATATTATATATATATCTTTAAATGTTACTTAGCCTATGACAAACAAATCCTTCTCGCTTTCCACCAAATGCAGTCCACCAGGAAATGCTTGTCCTACATATGTTTATCAATCTTTTTCACCACCCAATGATTCCCTCAGTTATTATATATCTTTAAATATTACTTAGCCTATGACAAACAAATCCTTCCCGCTTTCCACTAAATACAGTCCACCAGGAAATGCTTGTCCTACACATATTTATCAATCTTTTTCACCACCCAATGATTCCCTCAGTTATCATATATCTTTAAATGTTACTTAGCCTATGACAAACAAATCCTTCTCGCTTTCCACTAAATGCAGTCCACCAGGAAATGCTTGTCCTACATATGTTTATTAATCTTTTTCACCACCCAATGATTCCCTCAGTTATTATATATCTTTAAATGTTACTTAGCCTATGACAAACAAATCCTTCTCGCTTTCCACCAAATGCAGTCCACCAGGAAATGCTTGTCCTACATATGTTTATTAATCTTTTTCACCACCCAATGATTCCCTCAGTTATTATATATCTTTATATGTTACTAAGCCTATGACAAACAAATCCTTCTCGCTTTCCACCAAATGCAGTCCACCAGGAAATGCTTGTCCTACATATGTTTATTAATCTTTTTCACCAGCCAATGATTCCCTCAGTTATTATATATCTTTAAATGTTACTTAGCCTATGACAAACAAATCCTTCTCGCTTTCCACCAAATGCAGTCCACCAGGAAATGCTTGTCCTACATATGTTTATTAATCTTTTTCACCAGCCAATGATTCCCTCAGTTATTATATATCTTTAAATGTTACTTAGCCTATGACAAACAAATCCTTCTCGCTTTCCACCAAATGCAGTCCACCAGGAAATGCTTGTCCTACATATGTTTATTAATCTTTTTCACCACCCAATGATTCCCTCAGTTATTATATATCTTTAAATGTTACTTAGCCTATGACAAACAAATCCTTCTCGCTTTCCACCAAATGCAGTCCACCAGGAAATGCTTGTCCTACATATGTTTATTAATCTTTTTCACCACCCAATGATTCCCTCAGTTATTATATATCTTTAAATGTTACTTAGCCTATGACAAACAAATCCTTCTCGCTTTCCACCAAATGCAGTCCACCAGGAAATGCTTGTCCTACATATGTTTATTAATCTTTTTCACCACCCAATGATTCCCTCAGTTATTATATATCTTTAAATGTTACTTAGCCTATGACAAACAAATCCTTCTCGCTTTCCACCAAATGCAGTCCACCAGGAAATGCTTGTCCTACATATGTTTATTAATCTTTTTCACCACCCAATGATTCCCTCAGTTATTATATATCTTTAAATGTTACTTAGCCAATGACAAACAAATCCTTCTCGCTTTGCACCAAATGCAGTCCACCAGGAAATGCTTGTCCTACATAAGTTTATTAATCTTTTTCATCACCCAATGATTCCCTCAGTTATTATATATCTTTAAATGTTACTTAGCCTATGACAAACAAATCCTTCTCGCTTTGCACCAAATGCAGTCCACCAGGAAATGCTTGTCCTACATAAGTTTATTAATCTTTTTCATCACCCAATGATTCCCTCAGTTATTATATATCTTTAAATGTTACTTAGCCTATGACAAACAAATCCTTCTCGCTTTCCACCAAATGCAGTCCACCAGGAAATGCTTGTCCTACATATGTTTATTAATCTACTTCACCACCCAATTACTCTCTCAGATATTATATATATATCTTTAAATGTTACTTAGCCTATGACAAACAAATCCTTCTCGCTTTCCACCAAATGCAGTCCACCAGGAAATGCTTGTCCTACATATGTTTATCAATCTTTTTCACCACCCAATGATTCCCTCAGTTATTATATATCTTTAAATATTACTTAGCCTATGACAAACAAATCCTTCCCGCTTTCCACTAAATACAGTCCACCAGGAAATGCTTGTCCTACACATATTTATCAATCTTTTTCACCACCCAATGATTCCCTCAGTTATCATATATCTTTAAATGTTACTTAGCCTATGACAAACAAATCCTTCTCGCTTTCCACTAAATGCAGTCCACCAGGAAATGCTTGTCCTACATATGTTTATTAATCTTTTTCACCACCCAATGATTCCCTCAGTTATTATATATCTTTAAATGTTACTTAGCCTATGACAAACAAATCCTTCTCGCTTTGCACCAAATGCAGTCCACCAGGAAATGCTTGTCCTACATATGTTTATTAATCTTTTTCACCACCCAATGATTCCCTCAGTTATTATATATCTTTATATGTTACTAAGCCTATGACAAACAAATCCTTCTCGCTTTGCACCAAATGCAGTCCACCAGGAAATGCTTGTCCTACATATGTTTATTAATCTTTTTCACCAGCCAATGATTCCCTCAGTTATTATATATCTTTAAATGTTACTTAGCCTATGACAAACAAATCCTTCTCGCTTTCCACCAAATGCAGTCCACCAGGAAATGCTTGTCCTACATATGTTTATTAATCTTTTTCACCACCCAATGATTCCCTCAGTTATTATATATCTTTAAATGTTACTTAGCCTATGACAAACAAATCCTTCTCGCTTTCCACCAAATGCAGTCCACCAGGAAATGCTTGTCCTACATATGTTTATTAATCTTTTTCACCACCCAATGATTCCCTCAGTTATTATATATCTTTAAATGTTACTTAGCCTATGACAAACAAATCCTTCTCGCTTTGCACCAAATGCAGTCCACCAGGAAATGCTTGTCCTACATAAGTTTATTAATCTTTTTCATCACCCAATGATTCCCTCCGTTATTATATATCTTTAAATGTTACTTAGCCTATGACAAACAAATCCTTCTCGCTTTCCACCAAATGCAGTCCACCAGGAAATGCTTGTCCTACATATGTTTATTAATCTTTTTCACCAGCCAATGATTTCCTCAGTTATTATATATCTTTAAATGTTACTTAGCCTATGACAAACAAATCCTTCTCGCTTTCCACCAAATGCAGTCCACCAGGAAATGCTTGTCCTACATATGTTTATTAATCTTTTTCACCACCCAATGATTCCCTCAGTTATTATATATCTTTAAATGTTACTTAGCCTATGACAAACAAATCCTTCTCGCTTTCCACTAAATGCAGTCCACCAGGAAATGCTTGTCCTACATATGTTTATTAATCTACTTCACCACCCAATGATTCCCTCAGTTATTATATATCTTTAAATGTTACTTAGCCAATGACAAGCAAATCCTTCTCGCTTTGCACCAAATGCAGTCCACCAGGAAATGCTTGTCCTACATAAGTTTATTAATCTTTTTCATCACCCAATGATTCCCTCAGTTATTATATATCTTTAAATGTTACTTAGCCTATGACAAACAAATCCTTCTCGCTTTCCACCAAATGCAGTCCACCAGGAAATGCTTGTCCTACATATGTTTATTAATCTTTTTCACCACCCAATGATTCCCTCAGTTATTATATATCTTTAAATGTTACTTAGCCTATGACAAACAAATCCTTCTCGCTTTCCACCAAATGCAGTCCACCAGGAAATGCTTGTCCTACATATGTTTATTAATCTACTTCACCACCCAATTATTCTCTCATTCTTTAAATGTTACTTAGCCTATGACAAACAAATCCTTCTCGCTTTCCACTAAATGCAGTCCACCAGGAAATGCTTGTCCTACATATGTTTATTAATCTTTTTCACCACCCAATGATTCCTTCAGTTATTATATATCTTTAAATGTTACTTAGCCTATGACAAACAAATCCTTCTCGCTTTCCACTAAATGCAGTCCACCAGGAAATGCTTGTCCTACATATGTTTATTAATCTACTTCACCACCCAATGATTCCCTCAGTTATTATATATCTTTAAATGTTACTTAGCCAATGACAAACAAATCCTTCTCGCTTTGCACCAAATGCAGTCCACCAGGAAATGCTTGTCCTACATAAGTTTATTAATCTTTTTCATCACCCAATGATTCCCTCAGTTATTATATATCTTTAAATGTTACTTAGCCTATGACAAACAAATCCTTCTCGCTTTCCACTAAATGCAGTCCACCAGGAAATGCTTGTCCTACATATGTTCATTAATCTACTTCACCACCCAATGATTCCCTCAGTTATTATATATCTTTAAATGTTACTTAGCCTATGACAAACAAATCCTTCTCGCTTTCCACCAAATGCAGTCCACCAGGAAATGCTTGTCCTACATATGTTTATTAATCTTTTTCACCACCCAATGATTCCCTCAGTTATTATATATCTTTAAATGTTACTTAGCCTATGACAAACAAATCCTTCTCGCTTTCCACTAAATGCAGTCCACCAGGAAATGCTTGTCCTACATATGTTTATTAATCTTTTTCATCACCCAATGATTCACTCAGTTATTATGTATCTTTAAATGTTACTTAGCCTATGACAAACAAATCCTTCTCGCTTTCCACTAAATGCAGTCCACCAGGAAATGCTTGTCCTACACATATTTATTAACCTTTTTCACCACCCAATGATTCCCTCAGTTATTATATATCTTTAAATGTTACTAAGCCTATGACAAACAAATCCTTCTCGCTTTCCACTAAATGCAGTCCACCAGGAAAGCCTTGTCCTACATATGTTTATTAATCTTTTTCACCACCCAATGATTCCCTCAGTTATTATGTATCTTTAAATGTTACTCAGCCTATGACAAACAAATCCTTCTCGCTTTCCACTAAATGCAGTCCACCAGGAAAAGCTTGTCCTACATATGTTTATTAATCTACTTCACCACCCAATTATTCTCTCATTCTTTAAATGTTACTTAGCCAATGACAAACAAATCCTTCTCGCTTTGCACCAAATGCAGTCCACCAGGAAATGCTTGTCCTACATATGTTTATTAATCTACTTCACCACCCAATGATTCCCTCAGTTATTATATATCTTTAAATGTTACTTAGCCAATGACAAACAAATCCTTCTCGCTTTGCACCAAATGCAGTCCACCAGGAAATGCTTGTCCTACATAAGTTTATTAATCTTTTTCATCACCCAATGATTCCCTCAGTTATTATATATCTTTAAATGTTACTTAGCCTATGACATACAAATCCTTCTCGCTTTCCACCAAATGCAGTCCACCAGGAAATGCTTGTCTCAAATATATTCATCAAAGGCAGTCTGCGCCTTTTATGCTGACCTTAGTAACAGCTTTATTTACCTTACTATTTACACTGGAGCTAAATTCATGCATCACTGGGTCTCTATGAAATTAACTTCACTTGATAAAGTGCATTGGCACAAACCTCTAGAGTATACAATAGAGATCTTTATTGAGTTTATGTTCATTCTTTGAAGGGAACAGACTATCTTTAATATGCTTTCCCACCAGCTGTTAAACCTACTCTCTCAGTTATTGGCTTTAAATGCTACCGAACATTTGACTTAAACAGATCGTTCTTGCTTGTATGTTACTTTTTCAGTTCCTGTATTTGGAACAAAACTTTTTGCCTGTTATTCAGAGGTGTTCCTTGTGTAGAGGTGTCTGTTAATGATGGTTCTACCATTCATGTTAATCATGAAAGCAAAGTCTATGAAGATTATGAATATATAATGTAGAATTTTGATTTGCATCATACTTATCTTTCAAGGCAGGGAATAATGTGAACCATCCTTGCACATCATCAAAGCAAGATGTTCAATCCATTTGTGCTAAAGCAAGTTTATCATTGCAGCATCAGCCAAGTTAGTATCACTGCCCAGGGACCAATCTAAGAAGAAAGAAGAAACTCTGATGCAGATAGACTTATTTATTGTATGCTACCAGAGAAATGAATAATTGTGATTGATATAGTAGTTACAACAAATCTCATTGTTATCAATTTTTCTAATTCACAGTGGTAAGGATTTTGCTTGATTACAGTTATGACAGACTCACTTTCTGTGCTGTGTTTTGACGCGCTTTGGTGCCGCAAATACAAATTTTCCACCCTGGCATTCCCATCCCTACATTCAAAGCTAAATTTCTGGGTGCTCTTATGGAGGACAGCTGGTGGCTTTCAAAATCCTTCCACCATTCATATATGTGTATATATATTTATATATATATACTGTATGTATCCATATTCCTACAAATTCTGTAACCAAGATTTTATTGTGCTAAGTAATCAGATTATATGGTCGTTGTTTTGCAGATAGGTCAGGTCAGTGAGCAGTATTTGGCCTATTCAAAACTTATCCTGTCATTGATAAAATTTGTCAACCCATAATAATTACAGTTTCAAGAGAAAGTGGTAGGGATAAAGGATGACTTAAACAAATCCGAGCTGATTCAAGGTCTTTCTTGCATTTATCAAGGCCCAGCTAGTAGCTTGCACTTTAGTAGAAACATTTTCAGCATGTCTCTGTGTTTGACTTTTGCAAGATTTTTAGATTTTTGATGGAAAAATGCGATCAAAGTATATCTACTGAATTAGCGGGGAATCTACAAATCCTCTTGTTCAAATTCTGCATCATCCGATCAGATGTTGGGATCTCTATCACTATTGTTTAGAAAACCTATTAGCAATTAGTTGTAACAATACAATTTAATTCAACCTCCATAGTTTCCTTCTTAAGTTATGTCCGCCCTTATCCGCCAAAAGTGCATGCATTTGCCCCCCGAAGGCCCTTGTGGCCTAGAGTAAAGGGAAGGAATCACACGTACCAGGCCATCCTTTGTACGTAAGACTCAGAGAAAAGAGAATGTAAAAGTCAGGGTACTTTGAGCATGCAGATTTCTGTAGATTTAAACGAGACAAGCATAAAGTTTAAGGCGCTTGGGCGGGCCTAGGCCTATAGGCCGATGATGGCGCCACTTGCACTACTGTGAACAACGGTGAACCATACTTTTATGCCTTTTCGTCCTACCATTGCTACACCATTCATCAGGAATGTAATTACGTAGAAAATTACATGTCTCACCTTTACTTTCTTCGCAACATTTCGCAGCACAAGCTTTGCGTGGTTCTTACAGTCTGCAGCAACTTCGTTTGACCAGGACGCTGTTCCTCGAAGCCAACGAATTGCTGTGCTGTTCAAATTTTGGCTCCAGGCCTAGAACTCGTCCCCAGGCCACGTACCACAAAGTCTCCTCACCAACTCGCACATACCATGGCGGATTTAGGGGGCAGATGGGGGCAACTGCCCCTTTCATGATAAAAATTCAGCTTTGGCGCCCCTTTCAGGCTTTCAGGCAAGGAAAGTGCCCCTTATCCTGACCCAATTGACTCTTTGTTCAGCGTTTTGTTCTGATCTTAAGCGGGCTAATCATTTTTCAGTGAGTTTCTTTAGGTGCTTTTGTTAAGTATGGGGCCTGTACTGTAATAGGTAGTTTAATAGTTTAATTTTATGTTGATAATAAATTTATGTTGATAAAGGCTTCTGCTCTTATTATGAATTATTTTCTTGTTTATGCTTCTTATTTCCTTACATTCGTTATGCGCTAATGAACGTGATTTCGAAATGTCCTTAATTAATTAAGTATCCAAAGCCAGATGTCCATAGATTTTCTGGATTTTACCCCCAAAAAGCCAAATTTTCCAACGAAGGCACCCAATTTTTTGTCCGTGGATCTCAAGAAATAAACTAATAAGCCAAAGAATTTCAGCTTTGTCTTGCAATCGAATAGAAAAAACAGTGCTAACAAATGCTCATGCAAGCTGGTTTTTGGGACAAACCTTGCCCAGTGACAGATCGTCCAAAAATAGGAGGGAAAAAACCAACTTCTCTAAAAGCAATAAAAACAAACTTTTGGGGACAGAGCTGGCCCTGAATCAGAGAAAAAAAGCCAACTTTAGGGACAGACCTAGAACCACTGTCCCCATAGGGACATGACCACCCCTGATATACAGTAATGCCTTTTCTTAAATCTGTAAGCCATCTTTTGCATCAGACTTCTGTTTTGCATCCTAGTGCTTGAAATCTGTTTCTTATTTTTGTTAATTGAATTTTGAATTTGTGTAGACAAACTGTTTCACCTTTGTTCAATGTTCTGTTCCTGGGTGTTTCCATATTTTACATTAGGAGCCCTATTTACCCTGGCTTGAGAGTGGAAAGTGCTTACAGCATGCACAACATCATGCATATCCAAGAACTTACTCAATTTTCAATCTAAACCATGCACTAGTAATGAATTAAGTATATATTGTTTTAATCCATTGTTTTCAACTTGTTTCCATTGTTTTAATCTCATTTTGCACACTTAACTACAAGCTTCCTTTATAAACAGCATATTTCAAAAAGTCAGCTTTAAGTAACCTTTTGCAGTGTGTGGTATTCTTGTGTCAGATATACAGTGCTTTGCTTTTCTTTCTAGGTCTTGATTGAAGGTTCCAAGCCTCCTACATAACTGTAAATCTTTGGGTCAAGCTTTAACATGCCTATCCAAGCACCGCAATGGACAGAATTCCTTTCATGCCCAGTTTGCACAAATGAGTTCAATGAAGATCCACGTCCACCTGTCAGCCTAGGATGTGCACACACCATATGCAGGCTTTGCTTGTCAAAGCTCTCCAAGCAACAATGCCCATATGATCAGACAGAGGTGCAGACACCAATTAATGATCTGCCAGTGAACTATGCCTTGCTGAAGCTTGTTGTTCCTAATCTTGACTGTCCCAAGAGTTTGAAAGTTAATGTGGAAGATGTTGAGCAGAACCAGGAGAGCTTTGAGTTTGCACGGGCTTGCATGGAAGATCTTGCCATCTACCTCTTACCTATGTCATCATCAACAAGTCCACAAGCTAGTTCTACAACTGGAAAGCTTGCATTGATGAATTTGAATAACAACACACAATCAAATGGTATTTTGACAAAGCCCATGCAGCGAAAGCTTGTTACGATGGTAAACTGTCAGTTGGTGGAGGAGGAAGGTAGATGTCGAGCCCTGAGAGCTGCAAGAAGTTTAGGAGAGAGAACTGTCAAAGAGCTTATTTTGCTGCACCAGAATCCAACACATTTATCTGCCAACCTATGGGCATCGGTGAGAAATCGAGGTTGCCAATTTCTTGGTCCTGCAATGCAAGAAGAAGTTTTGAAATTGATTCTACTGGCTTTAGAGGATGGGAATTCATTGTCTCGTAAAGTGTTAGTTCTGTTTGTTGTCCAGAGGCTTGAATCAAAGTTCACACAAGCATCAAAGACAAGCATTGGCCATGTTGTTCAACTTTTGTACAGAGCATCTTGTTTTAAGGTGAGTTTCTTATTTTGAACAAGAATTCAAGGAGCATTAGCCTATCCCATGGGCCTAGACTACCTTAGTGTCCCTGTTCACATTGGGCATATGAAAATGCATAATTTTTTCATAAATGGCACATGTCGTATAAGGTGCATTGAAAAGGGGTTCATCTCAAAATCTTTGTTGAGAAAGCGGTTTTACAATTTTGAAAGATAATATCACACAGACTATTCCTTTTTCAAGATGGAAGCGTTATTTTATAAACAAGATAAATCTTTGTACTTCCTAGAGGAAAATCCAACCTTATGAGTGCTTGAATGTAGGTGGAGTTTTCATGGTTGTACTTGGTGTATACAGGTTTGTTTTCAGTTTGGTAGCAGAGCCCTGTGAATAAAGTGCATGATGCTGATACTTTTTGCACTGTGTCTGTAGGTAAGAAATGAAAGTTCATTTCTTCAATATTACTGCTATTCTTTCTTTTTTTCTCTTCAGCCCAGTTTTTATCAGTGCGAGAAGTCAAATTCAAATGGCTCCTGGGCATTTGAACAGTTAGCACCTACACAACGTTCATCCTCAATTTCAAACTTCCTCTTACAATAAATAGGATAAGAGGAATACTCCTCATATTATAAGAGGAAGTTTGAAACATGGATGAACGTTGTGTAGGAGCTAACTGTTCAGATGCCCAGGAGCTATTTGAATTTGATTTACAGCACTGGTTAGGCTTGAGGCAAAGAGAAACAACAACTTTAATAACAGAGCAAACTATAATTTCTAAGCTACAAATGCTGTGCATTATTGCCTATACTTTTACAATACTACAATTGACTTCAAAGATGACATTACTGTTAAAAAGGAAAAGACATAGCTGCCTCTCCTAGCTTCTACAGATAGGCTAAAGAATCACCTACTACATAGCCATTCTCTTCTTAGCTACACCGTTGGACCATGAGTGTCAAAGTTGTCAAATGTAATGGATCATGTTTTTATCTTGGCATTGGCCAACTTTCAAGGATGCTTCTATCCTTCAAAGATTCATGGAAACAATGTTTACTATAGCTAGTTACAAAGAACTGAAAAAGAAAAAGTTTATAGGAGGCTCTTTAAGAAATTAAGAAACACATAAAGAATTGGTATCATCATAGAATGAGTAACTTAATCAATAAAATGATTTGCATTCTTTGATTCTTTTACCTTACTTCCACTGTAGAACGTCTTTTAGACAATGTCAAAAGATGGTTTACTCCTGAACCATCTCACAGTTGAGGAATGGTTTATCTTCTTTGGGCCACTTTTTGTGTGAGTTTATTTACAATTAGCTTGCACGCTTGCACTCATCACCATTCATCCCCCCATGTGTACCCATCATTTGAATGTTAGCTTTACACCAGTTTTGTAGAAGTCAAGGGTTTCTGAGTGACAAAGTTTTTGTGGTGTGAGTCGTTGAGTATGAGACATGCTTTGTCCAAGGAAACTTATGTGTCCCCACCCCCGTTTGGTGGGTTAAAGCTCATGCGCAGTAGCGTTCTGGAGTTGAAGCTCTGACGGGTGCCTGAGCTGTAACCCACTGCATTGGGGACACGTTGGTTTCCTTAGACAAAGCGATGTCATCTCCCCAACAATTATGCAACTGAAGAAGTGAGAACGGACAGGTTCCAAATGCATTTATTTATGATAAAATCCCTTCCTCCAAGTGGACCTGCCCATACTTGCCTGTTTTTGGCCATGAAGATAACAGCACAGATTTCTGCTGGACCTTTACAAAGATTAAATTGAATTAACCATATTTCTATGGGCCAATGTCCTTACAGTAGTCGATATCGTGATTTCTACCCGAATGACACTTAAAGAAATATAATCATGAGCTATTGTTTCTCAGTTAGAGATCAGCTAAGTTTGAAATCTGGGAGATGCAGATAAAAAGTCGATGTTATCTAGCAAATTGCATGCAAGTTGTGATAGTTTATTCAAAAATACGATCTACCCTTTTCTGGACGTCTGTCGACGTCGAGCAATCAAACGTCTGTAGCTTCTATGTTTTAGGATGTGGCAAGTTGATGACGTCACAACTTCAAAACTAGCTGAAAGTTTGAAATTGCTGCATGCAACTATGAAACTAATGACTATACTGAAAATACTCTTCCTAAAATTTTGGCAAACGGCCTACGATTCTTATCGGCCTATTCAGTTGAAAGAAATAGGCAATAACATTTTGCACATTAAATTTCAAAGTTTTGCAAAGATTCTAGCACACGCTACGAGTGTTTCCTTGGACAGTTTTGTCCTAAACGGTCAAAAACAGAGTGATGGGTGTAAAGTTTCATTGATTATGCAGATAGAATCCTAGGATACCCAGTAATCAACTGAAAAAGGGATTTTTTGAACTAATTGGTTTGAATGAAAACGTTTTTCCACCTGCCTCGTGTGTGATTTGTTTACACCCCATTGCTTTGTTCAGCTGTTCTTTAAAAATGCTACCAAAGGTCGAGATGAACTAAGTGAGCATTCTTAACAATAAAAACAGTTGGTATCTATCTTTTGCTTCTTGCTTTTCTCACAAAAGCATGTTTTTGTGCAAGAGATTGTCTTTGCCTTTGTCTTTTTGCAAGAGATTGTGCTTCAAAACATCTGTGACCTTTCACTGAAATTTAGCTATGAATGCTTGTTTTATTTGCGACGAGGTGACTCACGCGAACTTTACCCTGGTAGTGATCGCTGAGGATAAGTGACTTCCCTTTTCTGCAAGCCTGCTTTTCACTCCTAAATACCGGCTGAATATAAAATAGTTCGCAAGTTTGTCGAGCGGTGAAATGAAAAGTATGTGGCCGATATTCAAAATTGAACTGTTAATCTTTCAGTCAAAGGCTAACTAAGATGTCAAATTTCGTTTGGCAAAATCATCGATCTTCAAGGAAGTTAGGAAAATGGTCGTAAGGGGTTTGTTGGTGAAGGAAAATTCCACATTTAATTCTGGTCCATGATTTACTTACCTTTGAAATGGGAATTCAATACAATTGTCGGTTTTTGAAATAAGATTTCAATTTCAATGACAAGTGAATTATGGACCAGAAAGGAACATGGAATTCCCGTTGCCATGCGAACCCCATACCAGCATTTTCCTAATCTCTGGGTCTAAGGGCCTGTTCATATGAAGAATGTTTCCCAACATTTTCCTGTTTCACCGGGATATGAACAGGCCGTAAGTGGTGAGTGATTTTACCACAAAGATTTTCACATCTAAATTGGCCTTGACTGATAGATCTATACTTCAGTTTTCAATATCGGTGATATGCCGTTTATTCCACAGCCCTGAAACGTCTAAAATTTTTTGACTCACCCGGTAGAGTCTGAAACGCACATTTGTTGTTGTTGTTGTTTTTGTTGTTGTTGTTGTCGACTTATTTTACTTCGAATGAATAAATAGCTGCTAATTATACATAATTCATAAAATGAAACTAATCAAATTCGAAGAAAATCTGAAACTAAATAAAAGCACTAAGTTCGATATGGAAGCACCAAGGAAAACAAATTCTATTTCAAATTTGGAGGAAGAAAGTTGCAGTCCCTCATTTTATCTATTTTATTTTTCTATTCATGATGAATTAAAGACTAACTAATATAAATACATAGCTATAAACTGTACTGTTCTTGGCGTAGGACGACACAACGACTTCTGGCCTTCACCAGGAACGGTACTTAGAATCTTACAAATTCAACTTTAAGACAAAAAGGGAACGGAAACAGCATGCAAGCAGCCAAAAAGGGGACTGGCATTCCACTGGCATTTCCATACTAAACCGTGCAATAGGTGTAATCCTGGGTGGTACAATGATGACGAAAATCCAGGCTACTTTATGGAGGATCTTAAGAAGAAATCTCTTAGATGACATACGATTCAAAACACCTTTAAAGTTTTATTGAAATAATCCCAATGCGGAGAAAACCATATTTCCAGGGAGATAACCAAACACTTCTTTTTATTTATTTGCTATTGACTTACTTGTGTGAAGTTTCCCCTGGGTCAACTTTGGACGCAGCTTGAGGTTCTTTGAGCAACCTGCTTCATGATCATAGAGAAGAAACTTCTTGCTCTGTGAAAGAAACTACGCACAATAGTCACTTTCTTGGTAGATTGATATTGAAGGAAGATTTTACCAAAATCTTCTCGAGACTGGCTACTAATTTCGTAACTCTTCCTTTAGTCAGTTGCAACTTTTGCTTCATCTTCATTTATACTACCTTCTTTTATATGATTTGGTGTGCATGTAACGATAAAGTTTAGGGATGCTTTTGTAGCACTAAAGTACTTTGGAGTTTTCTCAAATCTTTTCTTAAATAGTTTCGAAGAGAAAATATTCCAGTTGCGGAATAATAGATTATTTCAGAAGTGCTCTGTGGTAGAATCGTAGCGAAATAGCTCAAGTGTTTTTCAAGGCTATTCAATTGAACGAAACAGCAAGTCATAGAAGTTTACGAAAGGTTGTTTTAAACACCACTGCTCTGCAACACCATCTAGAGCTACAGGCTTTCTGATGAGAAACTGCTTCTGAGAAACTTAACTCTTAGATCGCCAAGAATTTAAGAAACTCTAGTACTGGGAAAACATAACTTGATAAACTGTTTATTTTGAAAAAGGAAATCTTTAGTGTTTTTACTGTATTCTCGCGTGTTGCCTGTATCATATTACTTAGAAAGTACTTAAGTAAATTCTAAACATTGAAAAGCCTTGAAAAACCCTTGTTTTGGAACGCTTACAAGATTACAGGCAGGAACCTTGAATATCGTTATGGAACCTTTAAGAAAGTCGTAAGAAACTCTGAGCACTCAAATTCTGATAATTTTAAGAAACTTTCAGTCATGGCCAAAATTCTTCGTTTCTTATTAAAAAAATACGTGTACTCAGATCTTGATAATTTTAAGAAACTTTAAGAAGTGACCAATAATCTTAGTTTCTTATAAAAATACGTGTATGCACCTGCCTTCCATTGTCATGAAATTTATCTTTATAAGTCCCTTAGTTCACTTAATATCCACATTCATCTTGAAGGATGACAATTGTTCATCATTTTTCTCTTTTTCTTAATTAAAGAGCGCATTGATTAATCTCATTAAAGACTTTTCGTTTTGATTATGTGGCTAAATGTATTCGCTTCAAGTAGAAGTTGTCATGTTTCTTCTGACCAGTTTTAAAACAGACAACTTTTATTGAATTATGCAGGATAAAGTATTGATCTTTCGTGCAAAATTCACTGACTCATTTCCGATATTTTTGCAGAAGACAATCGATACTTGAGATTACATTAATTATTCAAACCTTATGACTCCTTATAATGCGCATAATCAATAATTTATGCTTACAATTCATTCTCAGTACTTTTTCATTCAACCGAGTAATGTATGACCAAATATAGTTTTGTTATGGATGCAATTTGTTGTCGCACATGAAAGAATTGTTTCCTGAAATCAAAGCTAGTTTCCTGTTGAATTCAGGAATTCTTGAAAACTCTCTACTTTACAATAAAGCCTAACATCATTTATTTAGTAGACTGAAGCTAAAAGTACAGAAATCAATGCAAGTTGTAAGTTCAAAGAGGATTCACAAAGAGGACAAGTCCGACGGTTTTGCAATTAATGTCAAAAGTAACCTTACCAACTGCCAATAATGTTATTGCTCTCCACCCTTTGACGTCCCCAACAACTTTTGATTCGTCAAACATTTTATCAAGGTGCAATTCGATAGAGGTGCACCACGCTGGTACATACTGTTTCATAGAATACCTTTTCTCTGACTTTCTTGTTGGCAAGAAGACCTTTTATCACGGAAAATTTTCGAAGGTTACCCTTTATAAAGGAGTATCAATCAACCCTGGAGAGATTTGCGCAGCAAAAATACTGGTGCCAATAGAAATGTTTGAGATTGTTACACATATTGCCATTCACTTTAATGACATCTCTTAACTGAAAAACAGAAGATTCCCATAAAACTCAGGGTATCAGACTAGGGTTACATGGAATCAACTTTATTTGTAGGGTCTCGAGTCCACCAGCATTATACTGTCTTTAGGATATTTTCTAAGGAAAAATATCCCTTTTATGAGACTCTATGTTCCTTGGACTCTGCTTCAAATTTTCCCCTTTCTCAGCGAAATCATGGATGAGGGTGCTGTCATATCTGCGTGAACATTGCACCCACAGGGCAAAGATATCACTGCTTTCCACGCTTTGACATCCCCAACAATTTTAAATTCGTCAAACATTCTTCATAAGTTAGGCCTAATGTCGTCGCCATTCGCCATGTTGTAAGAGCATGCGATAAGGAGGCTAGCCCAGGTATAGAGGCTAGGTTGAAGGGTATCACCTTGTGCGTATATGACGCCATTTCGCTGATTTGGCAGATTGAAAAACGTTATCTCGCTGAGAAAAGAGGAGAAATCGGAAAAATTACTACACAATTCACAGCAGTGTAATCTTTCGTTTTATCGACAGTCATGCCTAGACTTATTACGTTGAGTCCTAGTAATCGCTGCCACACACCCACCTTTCTCTCATACTAGTCTTGGGGGGCACGTGCCCCCAATGCCTCCCTGGTTCCTATTTCTATGGGTATAAATGCGAAACTTGACGAAAGTAGCCATGTTGTTTAAATGGGTGTGATACTATTTTGAGACGGGGCGTAGGTGTTCACAAATTAGCAGGACACCCGTCCCTGGCTGGCAAATGGTTGATATTTTGCATCTTCCAATAAGAAACTGTTTGTCATATGATTGATATGATCCTCTGTGCTCCTCCATAGCGCCTCATGGTCCTCTGTCAAGGAGTAAAGTAAAACCCCGCAAACAAGAACATACTTTTCTAAAGACCAGACTGGCTAGGTTCTTATAAATGAGGTACTTATGACCTTTTCAGGGTGTGTTTTTTATTGCAAGGACACTTTTGACCATGATGAATATATAGCTACAGTATACCATAAGTGTACGGGACGAAAAAATCTAGGGGGGCGGCCCGACACAAAGCCCATTGTCTGCCAGCATTTTCGCCCGACTAAGGGCAAAAATTTGCCCGAAAAAGGCTTATTTTTGAAAATTTCTCCAAAGTTGGGGGGCTACCGCCCCCGGCCCCCGCCCCCCCCGCCCCCCCGCCCCGTACGCTTATGCAGTATACAATGTGTTACATGAACTTGAGGGTATAATGACTGCATTTAAATAAATATTAGAGGGCATTGTTGTTGACAAATCAATTTATATCATACAGCTTGATAAAACAATTTGCATATCCCTGAGAACTGTTAGAGGTGTTCAGTTATCAATAGTTGGGAATTTGTTACACAAATATGATGAAATTTCTTAATCAAGTGTGCCATCTCATAAGAACTGTGAAGTAAATCAGTCTGTTTTTGTTTCTTATCTTTGGGTGTCTTTTGCCTCAAAATCAGTCTGCAGGTTCTTATTTTGCTATGTTCTTGTTTGCGGGGTTTTGACTGTACTTTTCATATGCTAAAGCCGTGGGGAATATTGTAGTTTCTTTTAAATTCATATGAACTGATGTTTAATATGAAGCAGACTGGAAAAGATTTGTTGTATCAAAGATTATTTCATTTTCTCACCAATTATCAAAAAGAAGTTATCTCTAAAGCCTTTGTCTTTAGCTTTAACGTAAATATAACATTTTGCTAGAATGTGACCTCGGCAGCATTGTGATAAGGCGTTGGGCTGACGATCCAAGGGTGCCTCTCTTCACCCAGGAGTATAAATGGGTACCTGGTCCGTAGTTATGAACGCCGTCTGTGGCTGCTTCCTGATATATGTTGCTGAGCATAGTGACCAGGGAGTAAGGTGTAAAGTCGGTTGAGTAGCCTTTGGCTAGAAAAAGACTACAAAAAACTGCTTTAAAAAGTCACTTGAGGTAAATAATTGATTTCTTTTGAATCACCGGGCTCTAATATGTTGAAGCAACCTTTCTTAGGTTGTCGAAGATGATTTGTTTTCGGTATGTGCGGCAATAATCTCTTGATGCTGAGTAAATAGTGCGTTAGTAATAAGTAAGCAATAAGTTAGGATTTGGAGTCTGCTCAATTTGATTAGATTTTGTTTATTTACCAGCGGAAAATAATCAATAGATTTTGCTCGAAACGAAACTGACAAAGGAAACACGTCTACTTGTGAAATGTTTGATTCTATTTAGAATTTAAACCGAACGTCGGTGCTAAAGTGAAACTGCAGAGTGGGCATGCCCTTGTTTGTATTTTAATTCACACAGCCTTAAAATCGTGATGAACTATGAATTTTGAAACCGAACTTTAGAGGTCACTGTACTCACTTCTACTTCAAAAGGGTGACTGACTCTTTGTTGTTTGCATTCTGTTTGGTAGTTTCCGAAATAGTTCATAAAATCCAAGTTTGTGAAACAACCAGTCAATTATGGAGAAAATTCGAACGTATTATTGTTATAAGAAGCTGGTCATTGCAAACACAACTGAATATTGAGAAATTCTTCGCCGCTGGCATGAAATGTTTGAGATACTTGGTCTCTGAGCTGAGAAAATCCATAGCTTTTGGCATTCTATTTTAATTCGTTTCTCTTATTTTGTTAGTTTGAAGTGTAGTTTTTCTTCATGATTTGGTTCTCGGTCCTCACTGAATTTCGAGAAATCTTAGAATTCACTCCTATGAAAGACTAAGAAACTAGTTCTAAAGAAACTTAACCATCAGTTCAAAGTTAAGATACCCTATTGCGAATGCTCAAAAAGTACTTCATGGGTTGATTGAAGATCAAATTAGAATTTTTTGGTACTAAATAACTTTCAATTCTTGCTGTTACATCTCTATGTTGCTTAATGATTTAAACAGTAATTACAAAAGACCTGATAGGGTCTTAATCTTATTTCGAAGACCAACCCTAAATAATCGGATAGATTTTAAGTCATTTTATACATTTTTTATTGAACTTTGCATTGTCATAAAATCAACATCGTAAATGCCAGCAGTTTAAAACATGTCGCTGGACTAATGTTTGGGTGCTAAATCCGAATCTGGGTTCGAAATTTCCAAAAGAACAATAGGAAGGATTTTGACAAATTTCCAAAACGAGGCTGCTTAATTGAAAGAAGTGGTGTATTTTGAATAAATCCCCTTTCTACTAAGTCCCCACTCCCATCAAGTTCCAAAAGTCACCAAAGATTCTCCATTTAGTTAGCTAAAGCTGTTGGTATGTTGATTTTGATGTAGTTTGGGCTCGGGGGGGGGGTGACTTAGTACTTTTCATGGTACGGGGACGTGCCATTTTTAGGGGTACTTTTTTCAAACCGTTACGGAATTATGGGTAGCATTTTCATAAATTTTTGGACATTTAACGGAATTATGGGTGTCCTTTTCAGGGAATTTTTCGTAATTTCCGGAATTATGGCTCAGATTTTCATTCGATTTACGGAATTATGACCCTAAAATCCACTAGAATTTACGAAATTATGGGTACCAATTTTCCGGGCAAAATGGCACGTCCCCGTCAGAAAATAGGTCGAGATACCCCCCCCCCGAGAGTTTGGGATCAAACTGTGCCGAATTTATGTATTTGACTCGTCGTTAACTTGTATGGTGAATCCCTATGCTTATGCTATCATATCCTTATGCTTTATCCACTGTTAAATCTTATTCGCAGGTCACAAAGAGAGACGGTGATTCCTCACTACTGCAGCTTCATGATAAGGTAGGTAAACATAACTACAGTATGATTTTGAAGGTGTTGTGGCGCCGTGTTGTATGTAATCCACGGACTTTGCAGCCAGAACAGCCAGGCGGACGGGGTTCAAATCCCACCTGCTCCTCTTGAGCGTTATGACAATGGGTCGCAGACTCGATTAGCGCTTAGCTATTTCTACGATCTCAGCGCTTGGCGCTGAAAACCGCAACTTCACCTTCACCTTTGCCTGGACGTGAAATCCCGCTGTTACAAGAAAGTATACGACTTTGGTTTTGTCCAGCGATGTTAATTTAGCTTTAATCAATGGCTAATCAATCTCAAAATCCTTCTTGATAGTTAACTTTAACATAGCTTCCATAATTGGTGGTATTGGTGCTGTTGTTTTCAATTTGTTTTGAGTGGGCTTGTCAGGATTTCTAGCTACTGAATGCTAATTTAGGCCCACTGTGCATGCCGCATCCAGGCACGGGACCCCTAGTTTAACGTCCCTTCCGAAGGACGGCGAGGTGAGTTACGAGGTCAGGCCTCAGTGGTCACCCATCCGAAATCTGACCTCACTCGATCAAGCTTAACTTCAGTCACCTGACGAAGACTGTTTAAGCCACTCGGCCACTCACCCCGCTAACGTAGCTGGTAACGCTGCTTTGAGAGCAGAACTATGAACGGGGCAGGGTCGGGTCGCGTAATGTAAACACATTTCTTTCGAAACGACGATTTGCAGTATTATTTATAAGCTGTATCACTGTGATTTTCTACTATTTTTCTCAAATGAAGTTGTTATTTTGAAGATTGACTCCGGACTATTGAGCTTCGTAGAGAAACAAACGAATGAGCACATGTTGTACGATTGCAGAGATATTGGTGGAATTTTAGAAGCAACATTAGTGTGGATTCACCCCATCCACCAAAATCTGAGCAGAACACAATGGCCACGTATGGCCAACGATATAGACTCTAGAGATAACAGACAGGTTTGTTTACGGTTACATGACCCTGTCCCTTTAATCTTGATAGCTCAGATTTGTACTCACCTGCAAACCAGAGCTTGACTGTTTGGCATAAATTGTTCTTGAATCACGTCGAAGCTACAACCTGAAATTGAAGAAAAATTAAGAAACTGTCCAATGAGTAACTTTGGGGTGACTTTTGGCAAATGGAATATGATCAGATCTAGGATTGTTCAAATCTTATCAAGGCTATCTTTGATTTAGTTGTTGTGTCGAAAAAATTTTTTAAAGGGGCAGCGTCACATGACCGTAAACAAACCTATTATCTCTAGAATCTATATTGTTTCCCACTCAAGACCCTATTGTGTTTTGCACAGATTTTGGTGGATGGGGTGAATCCACACTAAAGTTACTTCTAAAATTCCACCAATATCTCTGCAATCATACAACATATGAGTGTTTCGTTTGTTTCTCTACGAAGTACAAGAGTCCATCTTCAAAATAACACTTTCTTTTTGAGAAAACAAGTGGAAAATCATTGTGATATGGCCTATCAAAATACTGCGAAATCGTCGTTTCGAAAGAAGTTTGTTTGCATTACGTGACCCTACCCCTTTAAGGCAAAGGCCCAAAGCTCCGGTTTGCTGGTAGGTACGAAATCCGAGTTTGCAAGATTGATATTTCCCTTCTCGAGGCAGCAATGCCAACAAGCGAGGTATCTTTGTTCAGGTCAACTATTAAGAAACATTTGAGAGTGGTTAGACATCAATATTACTTTTAGCTGTTCGACCAAAGAGTCAGGATTGAGCAATTTTCATATACAATTTTATACTAGAGGTTCGACTGAGTGGCGTTACAGCTTCTATCACTATTGTGCACATTCGAGAATTCTACAAAATGTGATGAAATATCGTTCGACCCAGATTCTTTTTCAGAGTCTTAAAAAGCTAAATTCATATTGCTGGAGACAACCTAATCGGTATTCTTTTTTGGGATATACCTAGTAGTCGATTGTATGTTATTAGCCTATTGGTTGTGCTTTTGGCAAATTCATTTCCTTTCAGCTTTTTTTATTTCAAGAAATATTGTTTGTCAACAGAATGATAATTTTCAAATTGAAAAAGAAAGGATTTCACTTTGAAACCATTTTGCCGACCTCCATGATGGACCTCTTATTTGGAAAGTTTTAGCTTTCAAGGTGTTTGATACAAACATTATGTGGAAATTTGTCTTTAACTTGTGAAGTGAAAAGTATTGCATAATGTGAGAACTTTTTTTGCGTGACCTAGGAGAATTGAATCTGCAAAATACGAACTGGAGCGCAGGAGCGACAATGAAATGAATCATGTTCTGTAGTAATTTCAGCACATCATTTTCAACGATGTCTGATCCAGTGCAATTAAGACATTAATTAGGACTAATCCATTCAACAAATCAAAGTGATATCACTCGTTTCTTTTCTAGTTTCGAACATATTCTGCTTTGAGAAAAGAGCATGATGCCCAGATTGTTCAAATTGCAATGGAAGCAGGCCTTCACATATCACCAGAACAGTGGTCATCTTTGCTGTATGGAGATGATGATCATAAATCTCATATGCAATCGATTATTGACAAGGTAACATTTTAATGCGGCAGCTACCTCTGCTTTTTTGATTAGTTTTTAGTTACACAGTGAGCAGAGCTTCAAATGGTAACTTGCCTAAGCGTACGAGGCGAGGGAGGCTGGGGGTAGTACCCCCCACCAACCGTGGCAAATTTTCTAAAGTCAAGCCCTATTGGGCAAATTTTTGCCCTTAGTTGGGCAAATTTTTGCCCTTTGTTGTGAAAAAATGCTAGTAAACATTAGGGTTTTGTGTCAGGTAGCCCCCCCCCCGTAGAATTTTTCTTCCCGTACGCTTCTGGTAACGTTTACATGGATAGACGATTGCCAAAAAGATGTCGGGGAAGGCTTTTGGCAACGATGCAGTGGATTCTACTGGACGTTTCAGAGAAAATAAAACCTATGTACAGTTGAGAATGGTGAGAAAATGATAAAATTTGAACAGATGTAATGTATATATACTTTCTGAAAGCATAGTCAATCATCTTTCCGATAAAACTCAGCTTAGGCACAAAACTCAAGAGTGTTAATAACTTAATAGACCTTTTAGCTATTCTACTAAAGAGCCTGGATCAAGCGTTATTTTTATACATTTTTATACACGATGTTCGACTGAGTGGCGTTAGAGCTTCTATCACTATTGTACACATTCGAAAATTCTACAAAATGTAATGAAATATCGTGTGATCCAGATTCTTTTTTAGAATAGCTAAAAGGTCTATTGTCATTTTGTTAAGTATGGTCTACTTAAGATGTAGGAGGGTGGTGTAACATTTTCGTAGGCTCTACCCATCTTTGTGAGAGCTTATTTCATTAGTTTTGGTATGGCATATCTCATTGGAGTAAAGCTGTATGCTTCATACCAAAAGGCATCTCCTCGACTGCTTCTTTCCGAAATGTTTCCATTGAATTTATTTTGTAACTTTTGCGTCACGATTTTGCTCCTGCAAGATGTTGCATTTGAAATAGGCTATACTATTAAAAATCAGTGATATAAATCTTAAAATTCCATCAGTTGATCCAAACTGCATATCACTGGAAAGAAGATTAATTCTGCTTTCAAATCTTACCATTCCTTGAAAGTTTTCAGTCATGGTTGGGTTGCGTTTTTTCTGAAAATATCCCGTATAATGGCAGCAATAATTGCATCCAAATCTTGGCCACAGGCTTTGTTCTTTAAAGTTAGGACGACCCTACTGTGTTGGAAGTCACATGTGATTTGGAATTATGCACAGTGTTTAGAAAACACAACCCGCCTTTCTTCAATACGAATAGGCTTCCCGTTCACGCAAAAACACCACTTTTTTTCTGGCAGATTTGGAAAACAGTAGATTTTGAAAACGTAACTCTAACCGGCACATTTTGGAAGCGGCATCGTGTAAACCCTAGAAAATTATGAAAATAGAACATTTTTCGTGTCTTTTGGAATGAGACTGATCGATTCTTAGGGTGTAGGTACATTTCTTCGTCATCAAAATCTTCGAACGAATTTTCACGGTCATATTTTCTACCGTTTTCAAATTGTTTCGGCGTCGTGTGAACATTAGCTCAAATTTTGCTACCGTCACGTTTTTCTTCGTTTTCAAAATGTGCATGTATCGTGTGGACATAGTCTTGTCACGTTAATGCTGATTTCCACTCAGTAGAATTTTCCGTGCGGACAGGGTTTACACAATTAAAAGTTTATCACTCATTAAATTCTATTCAAATTCAAATCAACATTTTCTCACGTAAACAAAGGATTTCCAATCCACTCGTAAAATCCTACTGAGTGGAAATCAGCCTTTACATAGATGCACATCTCATGGGAGAAGATTTTTATGTTCCCTTCCCAAAGTCATCACCTCGAGTGCTTCATGGCCCTAAATGTTTTAGGAAAATATGTTTTGTAGCAGTTCACGACAACGTAGGTCTTGATTTTGCTTACAGTATGCTCTATGGCACTTTTGCTTACCTGTTAATGTTTCTTAATTTAGCTCCAGACGCCAGCGTCTTTTAGCTCAAGTATTCAAGAACTCATCATGGCTCTGCAACGCACACAAGACCCAGCTGATCTCCAAAGGCTAAAGGTTGATTTTGAGCGATTAGCTGACATCGATCCAAGCTCAGAAGGACCCCCGCCAACTTGGGAAGAGCTTAAAGTTGTTATGGAATCATTGCAATGTGTTGTTGAAGGCCTTGTTGATTTTGTTAAGGTAAGATTCGTCTGCGAGTGTAAATAAATGTCATTCTTACTAATTAGGTGTCCGCTTGGGTCCCGTTTAATGCTTTTACCTCAAGAAGAAATAGTATGTCATTTCACAAGGGGAGAATGAGTGATCTTTGACATGATTTGTAATGTCTCCAAACTTCAGATGGTGAAAATATATCAACCCTGAAAGGGCCAATGAGATAGGATGACCTCACAAAGAGAAGGCTGGGCGCCCAGGAGTGCTCCTATCATCTGAAGCCAATATTTGTACGTGGTGTCCGATGGACCCATTTTCTCATGCTTGAAATGTAATACAGTTTATTTTCTCCGTAATATATTAGCTATTCTGCAGAAGAATGTGGATGGAGTGTTATTGTTATTCATTTTCATGCGGAATGCGGGAGGCTCTATTGAGTGGCAAGAGAGCTTTTATCACTTTTGTGTACTGCTGGAAAATCTAAAAAATGTATATATCAAGATATCGCTCGATATACATAAATCATACCTTTTGTCGTAAGTGTTGTTTCCATCTGCTTTTCCTTAAAAGCTACCTCAGCTCAGCCTCTTGATGCAAATTCACGACAGCCAGATAATAACGAGGACAGCCTCACTTTTACAGGAAACAAAGTTTCGCCATTGCGAATTTGAATCAAGGGGCTGAGCTGAGGTAGCTTTTAAGCAAATCAAATCTCGTGGTGCCTCGCATAAGAACAGAAACCGCCCGGAAAGCATTTAGTTATCAAGGTGTAAAAATATACAACAGATTGCCGCCTGAACTGAAAAATGAGAGCTCGTTTGTGAGATTCAAGAAGGGATGTAATGATTTTGATTTTAACTTTTAAGAAACCTTTAAATTGTAAATAATAGTTTTTACTACTTTTCGTTGGACACAGGTCCTTGATTTATAGCAGCTGTTCTCAGCTGACCAAGCAAACCTGTATAAATATTGATATATTATTATTATTATTATTAAGGAAAAGCAGGCGGAAACAACGATAAAGAGACAGATATGATTTCCGTATAAATTGTGTAAAACAACAAAACTCTTGTTTCCTGTCAACCATGATTTAGGTGAGGGAATCCACTGATGTTTTATTTCTTATAGAATCACAGTGGCAAGCTAAAGGGTACAATGGAATCACAACAGGTGAGAGACCCTTGACTTTGATAAAGTAGAATGTTTGATCATCTGTTTAATAATAGTTGGAAAACCAACAAATAGAAACCAACGTATTAGTATCATTTGAATTCTTGTACATAGTCGGCCCAGATAACCAGCCAATTTCAAGCTCATTTCAAAGTACGATTTATCTTTTTTCTAAGTGTTTCTTTTTGAAGACACCATGTATTTTTCACATTGCTATATATCTTACCAAATCGTATTTCTTCTTTTTGAATAGACCCCGAACAGCAAGTATAAGACAAACATGTGCAGAGACATTCAGCAACGCAACAGCTGTCCAAGAGGAGCACAATGCAGTTTTGCACATTCAACTGAAGAACTTGACAAGTGAGTCTGTTTACAAGTAGTTTTCAAGTTGTCTGGATCAGGAGCATCATTCAAAGTGAACATTGAGGTGCTACTTTGTGGTGGGGGGTAGTCACCAGACTGGAATCTCAACAGTCTGATTTCTGAAAACCAGATCTTAGGCCCTGTTTATATGGGGAAAAACACCTCACCTGCCAGACCCGGGGCTGACAGGCGAGGTAACTTTCAGTCACTGTTTACATGAGATGTTTCACCTCACCTGTCAGCCCCGGGGCTGAGAGGCGAGGTGGATTAAAGTCTCTCTTCCGTGAAATCGGAAAGAACTGACCAACGAGAATCAACGAAAATTTCACTTCACCTCACTATACCGGTGGTATTTCGTTTATATGGAAAAATTTCACCTCACCCAGGTGAGATTCCAGCTCTGGTGAGGTGGGACTTCATTATACCGGTGGTGTTGCGTTCGTCATGTAAACGCGGTATGAAAATACGAAGGATTCTATTGGAAGGTGGAATCTCACCTCTCAGCCCCGGGTCTGGCAGGTGAGGTGATTTCCCCCATATAAACAGGGCCTTAGTTTAGCAAGAAGCATGGTTAGGCAAATAGCAATAACCATCAAATCAGGTATTCTTTCAAACTAAGATACAGCCGAAGTTGTACAAGATAGGCTCGATATTTTCATAAGAAAAGCTCATTGATGGAGTTTGTGGTTTTTTTGTGTCATGGCTAAGAGATATGTTTATTTTATTTGGAGGTATCGCAAGAAAAGGGGTACCGGACATCACATAGTCCCTGTCATGCTTAATCGGAGTGGATCATCAATTTCCCCAGAGACTGTAAGTAGCCCAAGTATGGAGAATGGCATGAATAGCAGCAGGGAGTCACCAGATGAGATACTGAGGAATGGCAGCAATGGAACACCTGGTCTCTCTGTCCAAACTGGTTCAGGTAAATTTCCTTCTGTCGTTTGAGCCCAGGGGAATGCTATATTGACTTATGACCTGGAGTCACTCGTACCTGGATCAAGGAAACATTCATCAGGATACTGGTGGCTTTTGTTCATAGCTCGTATCAGTGAAAACTTGGATTTTTAGGTGTTTTAGCATCGGAGGTTCCAGCCAATAACCTTGGCGCATCTCCCATTGCTAGGAGCTCGTACAGTGTTGCTATGGTTTCCATGTCTAGTCGTGAAATTTACGGGGAAAGTTTCGTCCCAACTTTCAGTTTTAAAGTCCATGAGTCATACTTTGAGCGTCCATCAGTCGATCAGCAGCGTTATCTACGAATGTGGAATCAGTGTACTGTGAAATTCGCCGTGGATTTTTTATGCATTGACTATTTTCAAAATGGTCTCGTTGTTAGTGTTTTCAAAGAATTCATGGGAAATTTCGAAAGAAATTGAGATAACTATAAATCCTAGATGATGGTTCAAAGCAAAAAGGTGTGGCTTCTCTGATTTCTATCTATATATATATATAATAAAAAGGCATCATAAAATTTTTGTGCGAAGTTGTTTTCCCGAAGCTTTCCGTTCAAAAGTTTTCAATATTTGTGTATAAACCCTGTTAGAAATAGCAGCCAATTTCGAAAACTTGGTTTCTTCTTACTTTATGTAGCTTGCAGACGTGTGGCTTAATTTTGAATCAATAGACTTTTTAGCTATTCTGCTAAAGAGCCTGGATCGAGCGTTATTAGTGTACATTTGTCTACACGAAGTTCGATCGAGTGGCGTTAGAGATTCTATTGCAATTGTGCACATTCGAAAATTCTACGGAATGTTGCAGAATATCGTTCGATTCTGATTCCTTTCAGAATAGCTAAAAGATATTTTGTTCCTTGTTTTATAAATGTTGCCTTTTCTTTCTGATTTCAGATATTGTGCAAAGCTCTTACTACAGAGCGAATGGCGGTAATTATGTAAATGGGAGTGCTCCTGTCATGAATGGGAATCACATTGCAAATGGGGGGACAATTGCCAATGTCAGTACCATTACTAATGGCTCTCAAATGGTCAATGGAACAGTCGTCACTCATGGAAGTCAAATATCAAATGGCACACACATACAGAATGGCACACACATGCAGAATGGCACACACGTGCAAAATGGCACTCACTTGCAGAATGGAACACCCATGACAAACGGTGGACATATGACAAATGGCACACATTTGACAAATGGCGCACACATGACCAACGGTGCTCATATGACCAATGGGGCACATTACTCGAATGGTACTCGTGTTGCCAATGGTACCCATATCCAAAATGGCACACATGTTGCAAATGGTGCCCCCATGAAAAGTGTAGCTCATCTTGTTAGCCCGGCTGGTATTCCAAGTGGATTTCAAAGAGTTGGCTATGCAAGGCAACCAATGATCCAGACAGGTTTGTTTGATGTATCTCATTTCTACTCCAGTTTTTCAAATTATGTTGTGATGCAGTCAGTTCATTAACACCTCTTTTTCATCCTGTGACCAGGCAAAAATGTAACTTGTTCACGGTCCAAAACATCAACCAATAATGATAATCCACACAAGTCTGTCAACTTCATTGTAAATTTTTACCAGACCGGCTAAGCGAGGAAAATTGTGAGATTTACTTGCTGAGCAAATTGTCTCTCCGTTGGCCACATCGCTAAACAGTTTGTGGCCAATTTTCTTGCTTCTGACAAGCAGGATAAAGTTTTGAGCGTCGTACGAAACATTTCAAAAGTTGCAATGAATTTTGTATTTTCGTAGTTTGTTATGTTGCTATTACACTAGACAAGCTTTAGCGTTCTTAGGTCGTACTGGATACACAGTCTTTAAGCCAAGTACTGTATTTTTTTTGTATTCAATATAAGATTTTACAAAACGAGCCTACTTAAGACACTACGTACGACCTACTTTACTAAACTACGAGGACGATACCACGGAGTGCAGGAATCCATGACAACTCCGCAGTCATTAACATAGAGAACATGTAACTAAACTAAAATTAAATATACGGCTACGAAAAATACACATGAACTTTGCTGATAATTACTAAGGTTCGTTTTGCATTGCAAGTCGGGCTAACTTAGGGCAGGCGGGTCGTTTGCAATATGGCTAAAACTGGAGATTCGATCACGGATTTGGATAATGGATTTGGCCCCAATGAGCCTAACATCCAATGCGAAACAAACTTACAAGCAAAATAACTATGGGTAAGGGGACTTTGTGAGTATAAAGTGTAAAACAAAGGTTTAGAAGTTCCTTAGTCAAACCGACCAGATTGGTGAATGAAATTTAAAGTCAGTTCGAGTACATGTTTATTAACGTCACTGGAAAGGTTTTATCACCATACAATAAAAGTTGTACCAGAACGTTGTTCGAGAGGGTGTTGATTTGAACAAATGGTTGCAATACTACTGACACGCCAGCGAGAAGATCTCGTCGTTGGATGTTAAATGAAGGACAATGCAGCAAAAAGTGCTCCGTATCCTCAATACCGTCATTTGTAGGGCACATTGGGTTTATAGTGTCCTTAAAGTTGTGATTAAACTTGTGGAAATTTAATTTACTGAGACCGACTCTTATTTGGGAAAGATAGATAAACCTAATGGGTCATGAATCCCAAAGACAGGTTTTGCAGGGGACGAATTATTGATTAAAGCTTTGACTTAAAGGCAGCAATGTATATATTCCAAGTACTGTATATATTCCACGAAGAAAATTGAATTGGATAGAGCGATCATTTCCAGATTATTAATAAGTTTCTGCTATTAGCATTTGAAAATGCACTGATCCCTGTACGCTTTTTCTTTATAAGAATATTGATTATATATAAGAATATTCCGGCTGAGAATCATCCAATTTTTAAGAATATTGTAAGAATGTTACTCAGCCTCATCAGCTCTCATATGTTTCCAATTTTCCAGCAGTTTTGCGATGTTCACAACGGAGAATGGAATGACTGTCATAATTCATGGTTTCCAAAAGCGTCATTTCTATCACAGATTTCAAGGGTGTGTTTGATTGGTAATTCCAAACCTACCAAATTCTGGCAACGGTAGACTTCGCAGAGACGGAAACACAGTTCCTAATCCAGGGCTCAATAAAGTTTTTTCCTTTCTGGTAGCAAGTTAGGCACTTTCGCTTCTTCTTATATAATTCTTTCTTCTTTCCCTATATACCGCTTCATTCTATCTCGAATCATTTCTCTCCTTTCTTTCCCTTCTTTTCCTTTTCCCTTTTTCCTTCCTGGGAAATTTGATCATTTCAGATATCTTCCTGGTTACTTTCCTTTTTTAGCACTGTCCCAATCAAACACAAAGACCTTCAAAGCAGCTCTTTTCAGATTTAGCCTGGCAAAGACGATGCTCCAGTGGAAAAATGCAAAGACGAATCTGGTGCTTCGCAACAGAGTGTAAAGTTACCGATTACCGTAGCAACGCGAGCAAAGTTGCCTCTTTTTTCAGAGTTCTGAAGATGAAATCGAGAATCTCCCCAAAGTCTGTCAAACCTTCTTCCTTTTGGGGCAAAAGGTTCAGCAGGCATGCCAAACCTGGCAGACCTGCCGTTTTCGTAATTGGGAAGTCAATCAAACACAAATGCCGAGTCTTCCAAGTCTACCGTTTTCAGAATTGGTACCAATCAAACTCACCCCAACTGTGTTTCCCTGAAACCAAATCAGACTTGAAGGGAGTATGAACGGTTTAAGAATACATTCAGGCTCAAAATAAAAAAATCGTAGGAATCTAGAGGCTGGACAAAATTTATAATGTTCTTATACAAAAGAGAGTATAAGTCAGAAATGTTTTGTTTATTTTTCACAGATGCTGCAGCGATTAACGGAGCCATGGTGCAATCGGTTCCCTACATTCAGTCGCCAGTGCCCCCTCAGATGCAACCAACCCCGCAAAACGTGTACATGAGTAGTGAGCAACAGATGTACCAGTACCCTGCCAATCAGCAATCATACATACGCAGTGTGCCCCAAGCATATCAACGTGATAACTTGTTACAGTATTCCCCGTATCAGCCCTACATTGGGTCTCATATTATTCAATTCAATCCTGCTGCTGGTAGAGGTACAAAGGATAAGGACAAAGAAGAAAATGAATTGGATCGTAGCTTGGAGCTAAGAAAAGGCTGTATCACAAGGGGAATGTTTCCTGATAGTCTTGGGGATGATTTGAAGGTGATTTATTTTTATTCTATCCAAGCAGGGCCTGTCAGTTATTGATAAATAGTTTAATTTCATGTATCTTTCATTCAGTAAGAACCGACAAAATCGTAGCCTTTTTTTGCAAACATTTTTTGGTCTCCCATTGAAAGTTACAAGTTCGTTACGCGAGGTTGCCATTTCTCAACAAATCAACCTGAAATTTCTTTTTCTATTTTGCGGGTTCTTTCTGTAGGGTATATTTTATTTGGCATCTTGTGAAAACTGTGAGCCTAGTTTCGTGAATGAAAATCCGGAAATTGAATAAATATATGGTTAATTCTTTCTCCTTGGATTTGCGTAGCAAAAGTACAATGCATTAGAATGGCTTCATTGCATTGGAACTCTTACTTTTCAGAAGTGTTATTCTTTTGGAGAAGGTAATCTGCCAACCATACAGTTTTCAAAATGCCTCCTTTGTTGACATCAACGATCTCTCTGATCTCTTGTGTTTCAGAGTTTCCATTCTTTTGGTAACTGAGATTTTTCTCCACGAGGTATACCGTTTTCAGAAGACTTCTGAGACTTCAAATGCCCAACAAAAGCACCATAATCGTTTGAGTACTTGAGAGATCCAACCCTCTGTTTAGGAAGTAAAAGTACTTATCAAATCTACACACATGAAATTTTCAGAGGGCTCTCTGTCTGCTAAATCTTCTCCTCATTAACATTGGAACCTGTATACGATTTTTTGTTGGTATGGGGTTTGTTTAAGGCAAATGCATTTGTTTCAGTTGGACACAGACAGAAGTTCAAGTATGCTCTTCAACAGCAAAAGTGATCAGATCTGGAGAGATTCTCACAACAAAGGCAGGGGCTCGAGCTTAGGAAGCGGACTAGACACATCATCAGAATACTCTTCAGAAACATTCTCGCCATTGTCAACAGATTCATGTGGCTCTCCCCAGTCCTCTCAGATGCAAAGCTATGTGAATCCATGGAAGCAGTTTGAATCAGGAGCGTCTGGTCTCAGTGAAAGTAAAGAGTTCTCATCCCACTCACGTGGACAGGGAGGTTTCAGCAGATCGTCTATTTGGTCGCAAAGTAGAGAGGATGAGCCACTTGTGAGTGATATGTTTTGTAGAGGAATTCATGGAAATCATTGCTTTTCTTTTTGGTGAAATCATGTTTCCTTTTTTGCGAAGCTCGTCATAGTAACTATGAGCTGAGTATTTCATCATCATCATCATCATCATCATCATCATCATCATCATCATCATCATCTTCGTCATCTTCGTCAGCTTCGTCATCTTCGTCATCTTCGTCTTTGTCTTAATTCTTTAAAATTAATAACAGCTTCTAAGGAGTGCAAGATTTCTTGCAGAACCATTTTCAAAGTATAGATGTGTTTTGTGAAGGACACAGGGAAGTAGAATTTTCAAGGATGGTTCCTTGCAAGCCTCAAGATCTGTCGATGGACCCATCTCTAACCGTGGTCCCTTGTCCGCCAACTGAAAAGCAAAACAAGTAGAATCTAGGCCGTAAATGGCTTTCATGTCATACAAAAGTGAATTTTGGGGCTGCAGAGGATCACGGTATTGGTCTTTAAATACATTGCATATGCGCAGCTACTGATAATTGCTGGCTAATTTGCACCTTCCATTTAGCCAAATGCATGTGCAGTTACATTCTGTATTTTATTTAGTTTGTAAAATGATGTTTATGGCCAAAATATTTCTAATTGTATTCATCATTATCTTCCTTCTTTCAAGGGCCTTCTTACGCAGAATCTGCCTTATAAGTCTGACTGGGAACGAAGGTATGTAGAGAATCTTATGTCATCTTCCCTACGTTCTTTGATTTACTGATATCATGTGGTCAATAGGGACTCGTAACATTGCTCTCAAAAATTGGACCAAATTAGGCGCACGTAGAGTGATTCCGTATTCACCAACCAAATTGCTGGAATTTGACTTTCAATCAATGAGGAGGCCAAATTCAAATTTGGACAGTTGTTGTTGTTGCATACAAAAGCGTTTGATGGGGTCTAGAGTTATCAAATATATAGTTTATGTACTTTGCGGGAGCAGGTTAATGGTGAATTCGCAAAGTTCAGTTTTGTTACTTTTTGGATAATTGCGGCTTTGCCACAAACTTGTCTGGATTAACTAAAAAATTGAGGGATCTCTGTCTGTCTGTCCATCTGTGAAAGTGTGAAAATATGGCAATCTGGCAATTCGCCTTAGACAACCTATTATAATCTCACCATAATGAAACGTCACAGGCGGTGGTAACAAAGCCTTCTTAAGTTGTGTCTTGGTCTTGAAACAAGCTGGAGGGGGATGGACATTGATTTTGTAATGTATTGCCAACAGAACTGAACTGATTGCAAGAATGAGTTGCGAGACAGGGGGAGGGGGGCAAAAGCATCTTTGAATGTCAACAGAAGCAGAAAGCCCTATTAAGCCTGGTTTACATATAATCGTAACAGTCAGCGACGCGTCGCCGAGGCAGGCTGACGGACGCATCGGGGATAGTTGCGTTAAATGGAAACAATTTCTGAGTAATGTCTCCGACGTCGCCGATCAGATGGGGACAGTAGGGGGACGCATCGAAAGAGTTCAGATGAATTTAAAGCCTTGTTTCCATATAATCCTACCAGTGATCGTTCCCATTTGATCGTCTCACCGACTGATCGGGGACACGTCACCGATATGTCACAGTAGGTCGCCGACTGTTACGATCATATGGAAACCAGGCTTTACTGTTATTCCATTCCATATGTTGGTGCAATTAGTTTCCATTCCCCAAAACGCTGCACTCATTAACTCATGTTATTTCTAGTATTTGAATGGTTTACTTACGCATTCTGATAACTTGGGTTTGTTCTACTTTTTATCGTTGGTATTTTCTCCGTCTACATAGGAGTTTCAACCTTTCATTATGATATCTGCTCCTTATCAAAATTTCCAGTGCATGCGAACAGTTTTGTCAGCTACCCTTGTGTGCAGTGACTATCTATATTTAAACATCTCGTGTTAAGTTGCATCTCATCAAGAGTGCTAGGACTCCATTTTTTTATTAATTTCCTTGTTTGATATCTTTGTTATTTTCTTTGTTTTGTCTTGACTCTTGTGTTCATTCGTGGCCTAATTGCTTTTTTGTCATTCGAATCTAACTCCCTTGTATTCCTGTGTAAGTGGGCCTTTGCAGAGGAAAAGGTTTTTCAAAATTTACCTATGTGGTTTGCAGTTGAAACCCTTTTTCTTAACACACAGGGATAGAAGTAGCCTACATGTAGTAGACCCATTATTCCAAAGGTTCTAGTGCATCTACGGGTAGGTAAGGTAAAAGGGACTGAGACTCGAATCGCCGAACAAAGTGATTAGGTCACGTGGAGTTAAAGCGAAACAAAGAAGGCAACAATGATATCAACACAATGTAAATGAACATTTAATCAAAATATTTGTGACTGAACACCCTTTATCTCATATTATGTCTGTGTCTTTTCTTTCTTTAAAACATTGTCTAGCATTTCTTTCTTCTTTTCTGGAGGGCAGTTTCCTCCTTGACACGATTTGTCATTGCAGGAAAGTGAATGATGTTAATTCAGATGCAACGTAAATGTGATGCAGGGAGTATAAATCTAAATGTCCCCCTGTTCAAAATCATTGCTGCAAAGCTTCTTGCACTTTAGTCATCAAAATTATTTTTCTAAAAGCTATGAAATCGATATATTTTTCGTAGTTTTCGTAGTTTTTCGTAGTTACAAAATTGAAATATTTTTCGTAGTTTTTTGGTAATTTCCAAGATAGTACTCCCGTGCTAAGTTGGAACGACTGAAGAATTTGGCCTTGACTTCATCCAGAAAATGTGCTCAAAGCGCACAGTCAACAGAATCTCGAAATAAACGTAACTTGTCAGTTTTACTAGTTTTGATGATACTTTTTCAGAGCAATAAGCAAGATGTTAATTCAGTTTCCATCTCAGTTTCAGTTCGTCTGTTTATCTGCCATTCTAATTCTCAAAAGGATTTTGAATAGATTTCAAACGTCCGGGAATATTTGATCACTCGTCCTGGACCATTTTCCAGCTGTCTTGAAAAACTGATGTTTTAATTCTTTTTGAATTCACTTAAAGATTACTGCTTGGAAAATTACCAGAAAATATAAAGAAGACCTCAATCTTTTAACTACAAGAAAAAACAGTCCCAAAAATTTTCTTGCAAGTCCTTTGGCTGCAGCGAGGAGATCTTTTCTTCAAACGGGAGAATATCTTTTTGAGTCACCCGTGATAAAGCTGTTGCCCTGTTAGACTGACTACACGAGTCTCCGTTGCGTTGTCCGTGCTGAATTGATTGAATAGCTGTTAAGGCTTCGAACAAAGCTTCAAAATAAGGACTACTTTTGCTAAATTCGATGCATTTAGAGCGCATCCAATCAAGCAGCAATTTCCTTTGCCTGTGCGTAGCGTTTGATTGGCAGAATAGATCAAAGCTCGACTCTGTGAATCGAAGCACCTTTCGACGCTACTTTCGATTTTTCGTATGATTAATCCATGCTTGGTTCTATGAATCGACGCATCTTTCGACGCGACGTTCGATGAGTCTATGTTTGGTTGTAAGTCCTCTACGAGTGAAAGTAAAAGAGCAGATCAAAAATATTGAACGAATGCAAGGATCGACGTCGTCATTCTATTGCCCACATGATTTTTATAATATTACAGAAACTGCTGTAAAATGCAGTATTAAGATGAATCATTGATTCTAAAGGATTCCTGAGGAGCACCTTTTACTTTCTTCGACTGTTACTTATGAGCAAATGTGAACAAAAAGCATAAAATAGATGCTGCGACATTGGCTACTAAAATTCACCAATAGAAGTGAAGGTAGGGTCGAGGAGAGGGGGAGTCATGGGGGTCAAAATCCCGGGGCCCATGGTCATAGGGGCCCATGAATAATATCTCAGGTTTTCAAATATAGCTCAAATTCGGATCTCTGCCAAGTTCATGATCAAAAAGGTCCCCAATAACTTCTCAAATTGCTTTTATGTATTCAAAATCAATAAGGTGCAACATGTTATTATATCGTAAATCTTGTGCATAATGACTGGCTAGTTCGATGACATAGTAATTGTATTTAGAGGCGCAAATAGCTACCAGAGCGATTCTAACAAGCTCGATTTTAAAATTTTTCCCGGGTGCTGAATCCGAATCTGGGCTTGAAATTTTCATGTTATCAACAGGGGGAAGTTTTGGCAAATTCCAAAACGAGGCTGCTTAATTGAAGAGGTGTATTTTATTTTAGCTCGAGTTTCTTTTCAATATCCATTGCATTCTCCACGTCGTTGTGTTGTTCTTGATCAGGTGATTTCTTTTCTTATTTAGAAACCAATCTCAAGTGTACAGCAGTGACCTTTTGCTAGCTAAAAAGCTGCAAGATGAGGAAGATAAAAGCCAGGGATTAAACCATTCTGCTGACACACAGGTGAGCTATAACCGCTACTAGCTTGGTAGATATAGACAAGATTCTGTGACCTATTTCTTTGAATCGAATGGCATAAACCCAACGGTATACTTACGACAAGGTATTTTAAGTTTCTTTAAAGCAGTTAAGTGCTAAGAAATAGGACATGGACCGTTGCATCTACTCAGGGCCGCCGAGAGCGAGGCCGGGCCCCGGGGCAACTAGTGGATGCGGGCCCCTTGCTTGACAGTGAGACATGATAATTCAATTTTAAACCCAATTTCATTCGCAAAATACAAGTTGTTACAAAATTCAGTGGTATCCTACGCGAGCCAAGTAAATCATTGCTTATCTAGCTTGGGCCGCTATTGAAAATGAGAATAGAAATAAGATGATAAAGTTGAAATAAGCAAAAACGTATGATATCGTATAATGAGGTAAGATACAGAGGTACATGAAGGTATCTAGTTTGTGAGGAAGGAAGTGAGTTGTATGATATTGATACTGAATTTCACTCTTTTTCGTTAACATTTGTCAGTGAAGCTTTTCTTGAGCTTTTTAGCGAAGGTCTAAGGGCTTTAGATATCTTTAATCTGAGAGGGAAGTTCATTCCACAAACATACTCCTTTATTGCCTATCATTCCCCCAATATTTTACTTACTCGAAACATTTTATAGTAGTTACTTTGAAAGGTTCGTATGACCAAAGATCCTGGAAATGACTACTTTCATAAAAAACGCAAGGGAGAATTTCGTGAAGATTGTGCAGCGGTGTAGCTAGGGCAAATCAAGTGAAGACAGTGATACCAAGGGGGTCTGGGGGCAAAGCCCCCATGAAACTTTTTGAGGCCACGCCCTTTACTTTAGCTAAAAATGCATCTCCCAAAATCATGCTCGCCATTGGTTATAAAGAAACGTAAACAATTTTGTGACACTTATTGTATAAATCAAAGTGCGATGACAAATTTTTGAATAAGCATCCTTTACGTTGGCTTTGAAGGGGGAATTTCACTCCCAAAGCTCTCGTACTACTTTGGCAAGAATCCGTTTGTTTTAAAGAAAAATCAATCAAAAATCCGTAAAAATCCTTTTCTTCTCCAGTGCTAAAACTAAAGTCTTGGGAACATTTCTCTGAAAAATTCTTACCTAACCAATGCCCCGCCATTTCTCTTCGGTTTTAAAGGAATCTCGAGGACCATCTTTCGACAAATGTGGGGGGGAGGCAATTGCCCCCTCATACCCTCCCTGTGGCGATGCCACTGAAATCGTGGATCTTTTCATGGAATTTGAGACTAATAGTGCAAAGCAATGTCGATCCTGATTGATTTCTAGCTTCAAAATGATGTAAGGCAAGAACATATATTTAAACTAATATCTTTCTGACAGAGCTTATTTATTTGAAAACATAGGTAATGGCATGAGCAATAGTTCCTGCGTTCGTTCTCGATATGACTTAGCGAAATCCCTGGGATAGATAATGAATTGAGGCCTGTGATGTTACTGCAAAGTGCAAAGGACAAGGACAAACGTCGTAGCATCTTGCAATATGATGAAAGATCTATTAGGTACCCTGTTGCTAGCAAAATCTTGGAACAACATTCCCTCGAAAATTAAACAATCTTCTTCAGTGATGAGTTTCGTCATCAACTAAAATTACACCTGTTCTCTTCGAATTATCAAGTTTAGAATTTGAGCTGTTTTTGCTTTTGCATCAATCAATCTCAAAATGTTTAAGATATTGCAAATTGAATGATAGGCTTTTAACGAAGGCAGTGCTCTCTCCTCGATTAGATTATCCACTGAGAGAGCCCCTCCTTTAAGGAAATTCTTCTCCATTCTAATTTCTGGTGTTCTATGTAATCTTGTTGCAATTTTGTCATCTTCTGTGATATGTCATATTGTAAGATTTGTAACTTTCATTGGTTTAAATGATTTTTGTACGTAGTTGAATTTTCTAAATGAAGCTAAGCTGAACTAACAGAGAAAGTTCGATTTTACGGGCCCCCTGCGGGGCCCAGCTCGATGATATCATTGCAACATACGATGGTAAAGCAAAGCTCCTCTTTCTACGGGCCCCTGGCGGGGCCCGGGCCCCGGGGCAGTTGCCCCGGCTACCCCCCCCCCCCTCTCGGCGGTCCTGCATCTACTTTCTTAAACATTTTCAGTTTTTGTCGCTATTTTTGATATTTGTTCATGCCCCTTTTGCACGATACCGTTATACCGTTTTCATTGACTCGTGGAGTCTGTGGTATAGTTGATATTTTCCTGCTTGTCGTACAAGTTATCTCCTTTGTCATGGTGCAAGGGGGATATTTTGGCAGTAATGAAGGATGGAGTCAAAAAATAAATTGATGACACCTAAGCCTTGCGGCTCTCTCCTTCGGCTCTCCCTGCTTCCCTTGGAATGATGACGTCAATTGCCGCAATGGGCAATAGAAAAACAAAGGAAGCATATTCTTTCCAATATTTATGAGGGTTGTTTGGACTCACGATCGACTGTTTAAGTTAATAAACAATCATACGATAAAATGGTTGATATATATTGCAGTATCAGAGTATTGGACCGTGCGTTTTTGATCCATTTATCAGACTAGGAAATAGGACACCTCTTATTTTGAGTTTGTGTTAAATTTCAAACCATGTTATTATCAGTGCAAATATATCGACATGCTATTGCTCACATACTATTGATTGAGCATAAGACTTGATCATGGCTCAGAGGCTAGCTCCATGAGTCCCCCGAAGGGTTCTTTGATTTCATATCGGATTTGGGTGGTATTTACACGACACCATTCTCACTTCATATCCGATTGGAGCTCTGCCCATACGTAGACGCTTTGCCTTGTGCTGCAGAAGATTTACCTTTGTTTTACCACTTACTGCGCATTACATCAGATGAATAGAAGGGTAGTAGAATTGGTTAAGAGGTTCCGATTTTTATTTGGTACTGGATACGGCCATTTACACGATATCAGATTGGTTTCATGTCACTTTTAGAACGTTGTCGTTTGAAAAAGCAAATATGGTATGAAGTGTATCTGATTGGTGCATTCTCGTGTAAACAAAAGGGAAATCCGATATGAAATGAAACGGTCTCGTGTAAACAGCAGGCCAATAGGAAATGAAGCCAATCCGATCTGAAATGAAAATGCTGTCGTGTAAGAGGGGCCTAAGTTTTACACCGGCCAAATCTTTATAACATCTCGCTTTCTATTACTTTCAGTCAAGCTTTGAAGAAGCTTCAAGTGATGATTTGTACCATTCGAGATTCGGCGATTGGCCTTTAAGTGACCACAAGAATGTATCAGCACCACCAGGGTATCAACAGGCACAGACACAAGCACCAATTGGTACAAAATCCACTAATTACAATGGCAAAATGAGTCGTCGTCCAGATTTCTCCAGATCAAGTGATTTTTGGCGTTGATTGTTCTTCAGCTGGCTGACAAGGTTGGTTTGAGCATGTTCAACTTTTGATATTGATAATGAGCATCTTAGGTAGATAGCTGCCTCTGGCACATTTCATCACAGATGGATATTTCAAGGTTTTCATGCGTAATTTTTTATTATTCGTTATGTTCTGTTCAATATCTTTAGTGCCAGGATTCACCAGAATTCATCTGCTTTGCCAATTTTAAGTGTTCATGCTAACCTCTGACTTGTAACCATATCGAGAAAGCTTTACTTCTCATTTATCATTGTGTAATGTCATCAATGTCATATTCGATGCTATGAAATCTAGTCTGGTGTCAGCATCCTAACGCATCATATCTGTCACGGGAGTCGCCTCAAGCACCATGACAAAAAGGAAGACAATAGTGATTGTTGTACCACAAAAAGCGCTCTAAAACTTCTCCTCAGTTGTCATATTTATCGAGGTGCAGTCACACAATTAACAAATATTTTGATTGTGTAGGAGGCTGGAAATGGAATGATTGCGTATGCCCTAGAGTTTGTTCCTCATCGAATGGCAGTAGAAGCACAAAGAATTGTACTTCAGAATTATTTGCTCTCCAATTTCCTTTCGTTTTCAACTATTTGAACCGTGCAGAACCCCATCGTTTGCTGATCTAACACATCAACAAAGGAAACGTTAGGGTAGAAAGTTTTCCCCTCATTTGGTTGAAAATGATTATCTTTTACCGCAGATATGGCCCACAGTGGCCATAGACTCTAGTGGCGATTCGTTTGTACAACATTAAACCCTCCATAATCATGTTTAAATCTAAATCCATAGTCATGATCAAATCTAGTTAAATTTTCCATGATCAATCTGTAATGGATTAAATCTAAGTGAATCTTAGATTGAGCCAGATTGTTAAGTTTTGGCTTAACGTGTAACATGATCCATAGATTTCAGTATAATCGTAGAAATGCTTATTGAGTCCTGATAATCATGCTCATTACCTGCTAATCGAGTAGATGTTAACCGAAATCTTAGGTCTAACCAAAGTCTTCAAGCCTTGGATTTACCTCTCGTTACTAATCTTACCCTTAAACTGACGAATGAATAGCAGATAAGATCCTATGAGGCTAAATAGCATTGACGTAATTCTTGATTGAATCTAACCATTCAGAATTAAAGCAGGAGTAAATAATCTTCCAAACTACGTTCCTTTGTCAAGAGATTTCCCTCCCAAAAAAAACGACCAGTTCAAGGTTGGTGCGATTAATGTTCGAAAACATTCTTCCAACTTAACTACTGCCGCAAGTAATGAATTTCTTTCAACATAATGACGTTCTTAAAACTAGCATATTGGTTAAATATTTCGTGAATTCAAGCCAAACATCGTCATCATTTTTCATCAAACACGATAAAGAGGCCACGATAAAGCAGTTTACTGTTGTTCGAAAGGTTTACTGTTGTTCGAAAGTTTAGAAAATTCTTCACGCTCCCGCAAAAGGTTCCGTTGCACGTTCTGAAATGATCGCGGATCAGGAACTTTATTTACTCCTGCAGAAAAAAGTCCTAAATTAGATCGTAAAATCTTGAATTGTTATTGTGTCGATATTCCATTAAACATTAATGGTCTTATGCTTTGCAACAAGCCACCTATATACCCATAAAAAGTAAGACAAATAGTCACTTATTACAGTATATTTTTATAAAAGGACTGCGTAATTTTTATTCTGGTATCCATTGCAGTGTAGTTCTGTCGGAATTGTTTGTTTGTTAATAAAAATTAGCAGTTAGTTGTAATTGTATCAGTATATCGATCACTCCACTGTTCAATCAGAAGCCCTTTACTCCGTCTGTATGGGTATCCACTCATTAAGCAAGTCGATCCTCGAGAACTTAGTTGTGAAGACATGAAGAAAATGAGGAGATCCTCTTGATTTACGCCTGGTTTTCATTAAATTGTTATTTATCGCCGATCATTGTCTTACAGCATCGGCGATGCTGTCAGACAATGTTCGTCGATGAATTTCGATTTAATGAATACCAGGAATCACGGCAGGAAGATAACTCTCGACAATTTTCTGTGGCCGGACCGACGACGAATGGAACAAAAATGAGCAGGACAATCCCTTAACATTTGATCACGTGAACCATCCATGTGTGCCTTAAAAGCTGCACCAAACTCAAATTTAGCCCAATGTTGCTATTGTTTACCATCCATGGCCTTTGCATCGTCTTGGACAGAAATGCAGACTTTTCATATTTCATTAAGCACGTTTCAGGTAGTCCAAAACACAATTATACTCTTGGAAACAATTTGTTAAGGTCTGTCGAGACAGATGTGCCTAAATTTGCATTTGTTGTACTTTTTACGTATTGTGAATGGTCCTTTTCGCAGAAGCGTATCTAATTGATTAAATAATCGAGTTTTGGTTCCTTAGTCTTTGAAGCAGCGAACGTGCGCTACCCATCAATCTTGCTTAATGTGTGGTTACGTGTACAGTTGCATACAATTATTTGTAGCATAACTGATTACATTGTCTAGTAAACTGCTTAATTGATAGCGCCATCTGGGAATCGAGCAAGCCCATCGTATCATCATTAGGGTGTTTATATCTATTTTCATTTTGTTCTTTAATTTCAAATTGGACTGGAGGTGTTCTTAGTGTAATTGTACCTTGAAAGTGTGCCTCAGGAGCCCTCCCCCCACCCCTCTCCGGCACTTGCGCGTTAGTTCAAGAGAAATCGGCGAAACTAATCGTTAGCCATCAGCCGCTTACTTAGCTGGTATGAAAATAAACTGAAATATCTCGCATCAATTTATATATAAATATTAAATACGAATACATTGTAATATGATGAAATACATGATTAACTAGTAGGTCTTACTTTGGCAATGGCGATGCTCCCAGTTTGTCAGCTTTGTCCGTGGCGTTATTAAATCGCAAGTGATAAGTAATATTTGATTTTAAAAAGGCTCATTCTTCCTTAGTTTGAAATGCCTTCAACAACTTTTTTGTCTTCGGTCCCGTTTTGCAATTCTCAGCATGAGACTTGTTCAACGATTTGCAAATCAAAAGATAATGTGTCAGCAATGCAAGCCTGTTAATGGCCAGAAGTAGCCATTCAAAAAGGCCCTAAAGATCTTTGTACATTGGGTTTAAGATTGCCGCCCTCCTTGGGATCTCACATTTTTGAAAACGTTCCTCGATACCTCATGTGTTTAGATCTTTCTCCAGACAAGGAAACTTTGAGTCCTCATTGGCTCAGAATGAAAATAACAACCTTCTTAGCTCTTCGTTCTCATGGGACTTGACCCATTTACACCTCCCTAAAAGGGGACGTTTACTTCGCCTCGCTGCCTGAGGATGTCTTTCACACACATTCCACGGATGATCCCAAATTCATTATAGCGACACTAAAAACACCTCCTTCGGGGATTGTGCCAAACATTTTTTTCGCATTTGTATGATAGGTTTACGTATTTCTACGAAGAAACATTTTGTTGAATTTGTGTTTTGAAGTTTTATTAGACTATTATTTATGGTGTACAATTTTTAGTTTTAATTAGCTAGTCTCAATTAGCCTGTTTTAATTAGTAATATTGATTAATTTAGTCCTTAGTTTGAATGCTCGTTTTGTCTCTGTGTTTGTATCTTGTCTTGATTATGTTTTGTTTTGTTGTCAAATTTTTGTTGGCTTCAGTCACCGTGTGCCAATTTCGGTATCTTCATGCTGAATTCAGTGTGTCAACAATTGTAGATCTGTACAGGGATAGAAACCCTGTAGATATCGCAAAACAAACTTTGTGAAAGACTTCTCTGGGATGAAATTGAAATGTCCTATATTGCAATAACGGGTGTTGGGCTGAAACTTTGAACCTGGCTCATACTAGGTCTTTTGCGTCGTTAAGCTGGATCTCCGCTAGACGGAAAAACATCGAGGCGGAAAATTTATCACTCGATCCAGGCTCTTTTGTAGAATAGCTAAAAGGTCTATTGTGGCCGCAAATAAAGGTCAAGCCTAAAATAGTAGCTATGAATGCGTTCTACTTTTCGCGTCTCGACATTTTGCCGCCTAGTGGAGATCCGCCTTTACGGTCGTTCAGAAACGTCCAAAAGACGAAGGACTCAGACTTTGAATCTTTGTCTTTCGGATCTTTCTTGAGCGACCTTAACGACCCAAAAGTCCTTATATGAACCAGGCTTTGGTACATTGCTGACCGATATTTAAAAGGTCTCGTTTGAACCAGCTTCTTTTGCACATGAGGTTCCTCGGTTTGCCTTTGCTGTTGCCATTTTCATGAACCATGAAAGGGCTACAGTAATGGCCAACCAAGAGATGGCACTTGAAACAGACCATTTGTAAATTCGGTGGCAACATTCGCAAAAGTTAAAATTTGCCATATGTTCGAAAGACAGGAGAGCCGATCACTGAATGCATACCGAAGCTTGAGGGAACCTGAAGTCATCCCAGATAGGATGCCACTTGAGTTGAGTTTATTGCATGAAAAACTTTTCTTGCTAGTAAATTGCATATGATATTTCATTGCAATAGACCTTAGAGGCGTCCCTCATCTCCAAAAATGCTTCCATGAATCTTTCTCTTCAAAAGTCTATCGATGAGATTCTATTCTAATCCAAGCTGAACGTAACCTGGGACAGATTTTTGTCGTTAAGGCCTTGACTTGCAATTTTAGTTTCATATACTAGAGCAATCCTCAAGTGGAAGCATAGGCCTAGACTAAACTTGGCTGAAATTTCTAGATCTTTCTAGAGCTTTTGTAAAAACAGCTTATAGTTACATTGGTTGTTATGTGGAGAGTTGTTTTGTTAAAAAGAAAATTTGCCTACTAGTGGTCTTTGGCCGCGTTTTTTCCGACAGAGATGTTGGACTGACATAGATATTTTGCAGTTCCATGCTTCCTTTTTTTTGTTTTATCAAGAAAACTTATTTATATTACTATGTACCATTCACAACGGGAGAGAACTCGGGGTTGTCGTGCTCCCATTGCGAGTAAGTCCATGGTTCCTTCTAACTACTCATTGTAGAAGCAGGTGAAGGAATCGCTTTGCGTTAGCTACCATGCTTGAATTTCTGATAGCAAATGCAATGCAGTAGCAAGCATTTTTGACCGAAATATCTGTAACCAATATACATAGAGTTGACTGTATCAGTTACAATTGATAAATATTTCACAAGAATGAAATATTTGCCGGAAGGGCTGATTTAATGATCAACAGAACAGAATCAAAGTGATCTGTATGCCTTTAATTTTTATTTTTGTTTTATTAGGCTTGCTGTGTAAGAGCCAAAAATATACCGAATTGAATGGTTCCCAGTAGAACTCGCATCACTGTCACAACACTTAAGTGTTGGTAATAAGGGAAAGTATATAGTGGTAGAAGTGTATGTTTCAACATTGCCTTATTAATGCCAAGACATCATTTAGACTTATTCCTTGAGATCTGTGTGTTGTGGCTTTCTTTGACTTATTATTAAGTTGGCCCATTTCCTCAAACAGGCTTGAAAGTTAAACGAATATTGCCACATAGCTGATTGGCTTCTAAAACAATGGAACTGTATTGTTGTACACTGAGCTGCCATTCTTCTGACCCAATATGAAGAACAATCGAATCCTCTTGTTATCGGGAACCAATCAGCTGCGTGACAGTACTTCTGTAGCTGATCAAAGCAACATCCGGGATACTCTAGTAAGACGTCTACGTCAGTTTTGTGCCGTCTGCCATCGGGCCTAAATTCCCACCTGAACTGCCTTTTCAAAGCTTATAGTGAACAAAGGACAATCGTAGATTTCGAACGTAATAAAAAGGCTATATTGTATCGATTCTTTGTTATGTATATTCATGATAGTTTTCTATCTATACAGCTAGTGGTGAGAGTTGTGTTCGCTGTTTTTATTCTAGTTTAGTTGTGCTTATATACCCAATACCCTAGATACTCGAAAACATAAGGTCAGCATCGGCGCTAGGTTTTTGGAAAACCCTGTGTTATTGGTCTGTAGACTGGAGTTGATTTTTTGGTTACAGAAAGTGTGTAGCCATTTGTTATTTGCCATTTGCCATCTGGCCATCATTGCTGGTCAGTGTTGCAAATTTTGGACGATGTCCTTTTCCAGAGCATTGTGTTGCTAACGAAGTTTCCTTAGAGAACAAAGCGAAGCATTAGATTTAATCACATGATAGATTCTCTCAAATCTGCCTCCTCGTTTCACAGGAAAGTAATGTTATTGACTGTTGCAACAATACGCTTTCTTTGTTATCAAATGAATGCTGAAGCACATACGGCACAAAAGCGAACGGCGTTGCGCAGAATATACGTATTTACAGTCTGCATGCAGGCTACGCCTCTTCCCTCTTGTTCGATTAGCTCCATCATCTCCTCGACTTACTTGTTGCTATGTGATTTGTCACCTCTACTGGCATTCGAGCCTTTATATGCAGTGACCACACAGCTCAAGTAGTGAGTTAATGGAATTCAGCAATGCTGACTATAGTGGTGGAAGAGATTGCAGTTTGGCGTTATTGAAGTGCGAAGGTAGTGTGAAGGTGTTGAGGTGCCATGGTGTAATGACCTGACTTTGCAGCGAGAACAGTTTGGCGGACGCCTTGATCATAGGGGGCATCATAGGTAGAGCGAAACCAATAGAGTGTCGTGACAAGAGGTGTCGGACTTGGTTAGATCTTTTCTACTCCTGCAGTCATATCACTTGACGCCAAAAACCTCAGTGTCACCATCCCTTTTCTTGCCTATATTGTTTTTACGAATATTTTACTTTACATTGAATTTGTTGGGGCGCATATGTTCATTACGCTGACTTTACAGCCTGGATGATTCAGGCACAGGGCGATGCTTCGAGTCGCCGTTCGAGTTCCCGGCACTATACAACAGCGTCATGGTTATCTGTCGCTAACTTGAATATCGCTTTGATTACTTCAGTAATCCCAGCATTAGCGTTTGACAATATGAGAACTGCAACTTTACCTTCAATGCAAAGGTAGACTTGTTTTAAGTCATTTTGAGGCAAGTGTACAGCAGATTCTTGGTTTATGTGGCCAACCACTTCTTGTGGCCAAGCTTGTCTGCACTGACTGAATTTGTGGAGACGAAACGTCCATGAAAAGAAATCAGTAGATTCTGCGAGCAAGCTACTTGTGACCATAAAAATCACTGACAACCACAGATCTCAGCAACACAAAGGTTTCTACTAACGTGGCGCCAGTATTCAAAATCCGTGATCCCCGCTCTTGATTCATTAATTGATTGTTTGATCGTCTTGATCACTTGTATGAAATTAGTGCTTGATATTTGAATATGAACTGTTTTTTCCACATTATTACTGTTAGTTTTATCAAGTTAGTGTGGTACGTTTAATTGACAAGAGAACTTTGCATGCTGTGTTTACAAGTTTGCCTTTCGGTCTCAGAAGCTCCCCACAAACTTATACATTTTTGCTTTGTAAAATTCCAAGTTTTCGCCGAAAGCTATTCATTCTCGATGGATAATGGAGGCTAAAAATGCATTCACCAGGCAGCTTCAGGCTTCCAAATAAAAAAGAATCTTCGTGCAAGATCAGAATTGATTCAGCGTAGCATGATACCAACCACCATCTACATTTTTTATCGCAAAGATCTAACCTTTTTCAGTGGCCCCCTTTGCGTAAAGTTCGCCGTAATTTTTCAAGCTGTTTCACATTTGAAGCATTTTTGACGCTGCCCCAGACAAGGCATTCATTTCTCCATGTACAAACCACCCATAGGAAAACGCGGATCTTATCAGGGTGCGGCAAAGCTACGCTTCACTTGCGAATTCAGCTGCCGGATAGGTTAACAGCAATTTTTTGTGAGCCATCCCAGCTCTTTGTTAGTAAGAAATCGACGCACAAGAATCTTCAACATGAAGTGGTTGTATCCTATTACCCCCTAAGTCGATGCAGCTTGTATGACATAGCAGCAGGCTCTCTTTGTTTGCCGCCACACTACCTTGTTACAAATAAATGACATCTAACGGTGGAGATTTTTAAAGATATTTTCTATTGCTATTATGCGATCGTTACTTTTCTAGTTAGATTAAACGCGTTATGTGTACACAATAGTGCATTGCTGCAAAGCAAGTCTTTTTTCCTTCTCTCTGTTCTTTGATTTGAAGTGAAGTGGGTACCCGAAAAGTGGCTCAATTTTTTTTCAAAATCACCAAATAAGTCTCCCAGGTCAATAAGTCACTAAACTGTAAAGACACCAAGACCACGTTTACACTGAACAGGTACAACTTTGGATCCTTGACGAAAACTTAACGGATCAACTCCCATCTGTGGGTTGAGTGGGCGAGCGGGCTATACAGTTTTCGTAAGGTAACTGAAGTTAAGCTCGGTTGAATGAAGCCAAACTCCAGATGGGTGACCTTGCAGGCCTGACCTCGCAACTCACATCGCTGCCCTTCGGAATGGATGTTAAACAAGGGGTCCCATGCCTCACTGCAGCATGAGCATGCATAATAAGCCTGAATTAGCTTTGAGTAGCTAGAAATCCTGACGAGGCCTCTCAAAACGAATTGCTTTTATTTGCATTGTTTCTACACATCTGTAACATTCATGCACCTTCTTTCTAAGAATGTTTTGGTCTGGAGCAGTGTTAACCTTGTTTGAAGCATAACGACATGTGAGACAAAACTGTAAACGTGGCCTATATCCAGTCTCGTCGACAAGAACTCTCTAGACTTGAACAACCATTTTCACCCAGGGTCTCCCCGGCAAGATGAAATCTCATCCTGTGTGAACATCAATTTGGCATGAAGGGAAACCGTACTTATTGGAGGTTTTCCATTGGTTGAATCGTCCTATCAGGTCAACCAGTGTACTGTGGATATATAGCCGGGGTTTGGCCAAATTTGGTTTTCAGACTGCGTTGACACGAAGCCGGCACATTTTGAAAATGGTGAAAAATTTGACGGTAGCAAAATTGGAGCTTGCGTTCACACGATTCCGGAACAATTTGAAAATGGTAGGAAATTTGACGGTTAAAAACTCGCTTCAAGACTTTGATGCCAAAGAAATGTAACTACACCGTAAGAAGTCTCACTTCAAAATGGTTACAGTAATCATGCTCTTGTAAGAAGGTGTTTCGTAAATTTGTGCAGTAAGAAAAATCGTACTTATGCGTTCTTAAATCCACTATTGCCTTGTACTGATGCTCGTGAATATTAAGAAGGTCGTCTAATCTATCCGAGACAATTTGACTGAAGCTTACCTGTCACAGTTTATTTTGAACGAATGTGACATGGTGAAGATATATGATATTCTAAACCCTGGTATCCTATCTTGGCATTTCTTCGAGCCTATATTTCAATTTTCTTTAGCACGAATCAACCAAATAGATGGCTGTTGCAAAGTAAATGTTACTTGAGATTAGTGTTTACGCAAAGTTCATCATAAAAATTGGTCTTTGGCGCATTCTCACCTGACATCTAATTTGATGCAGACCATAAAGCCTGGAAACATTGAATAGTTTAGAGCTAACGTTGAAATGGTTGAATCCAGGTAAAACTTTATGTAAAGTGAATGTTTGGAATAAGATAAATCGTACTTTGAACATAGTATGATGAATTTACAACGTTTCGAGGTGAGCCCGTCACGTTTTGAAAGCTATATGAAAATCTTATAGTAAGAGGAATCCAATCTTAAAATCTCAATGCCCGGTACTAGAATCTTAGACAGTCTGAAACGACACAAACAGAAGAAGTATGAGAAAGAATGGAAGCAAAGGAGAGAAGATGAGAGAATTTGTTGATGTTTGCAATGATGAAGATGGACAACTTGATGTCATCAATGCAGGAAAGGGTTAACCGTTTCATCTGACGTCACAATGTTGCACTATAAAGTGGCTGCATTTTGCCTTTGAAAAATACTACATGAGGACAGCGACGACAACTGGTTCACAGTCATTCTTGGTAGAGTTTGAAGAATTTTTTTAATAGGATGGATGAATTAGAAGCAATTCAACTCAACGAAGGAGAAAGCAGTGCTAAAGCCAAAGGTATTTTAATCATTATTACCTGTATCTGCACAATGTAAATAAAATAGCGTTAAACAACGGACTCGTCGTTGAAAGCACACAAACGCTACCTTAGCCACTGTATTATGTGGAAAGAAAACTTTCTGCTCTCATAAAAGAATGATAGCCAAATTAAACCCGTGACTAGTAGGAAAACTGTTAGATCCTGCAAATTACTCTGCAACGTTGAAAGGAAAGACGATGATGCTGCATTAAAGAGCAATGTTAGGTACAAACGCAGACCACAGGCTGTAGGAAACGCAGAATTGCCTACAAGATTTATCGATGATGCATTTGAGTCACTCATATCCTAATCTATCACTTCGCTCTTGATACATCACCTCGTTTGCCTTCTGTGTGCACATCTCGTGTGAAAGTGCCATTTTAATTCCCGCGCATGGCGTCAGATTGACATGATTTCAAGGGCCGTGAAGAAATTATGCCACTATAACGGACATATTGAGTGGCAGGGCACTTGTGGTCATGCCAATCTGCCGTCACGTGCAGAGATCAAAATGGCGTCTTCGCAGAAGTACCAACAGATGGAAAACGAGTCGATATATCACGAACGAAATGATGAATTAGGATGGGAATGGCTCGATGCGACATGCATAAGTTTTTTTCCAAATGCTGCGTTTCCAACAGCCCATGCACAGACACGACTCGACGCACACTCCTCAATTCAGTTCAAGTGAATAGACTTTAAGATCTAGGCATGAACATACTCAAGTGAATTGAAAAGTAACATAGACTTACGAACTGCATCAGATACGGAACATCACAGATCGGGTCGTCCAGATACAGAACCTGCATTACAGATCTTGCGAGGTAACATTAGTACAATTGACATCGTGCTTAAAGGGGCTTAACGTAAGTGAAAGTCGCACCGAAACATTTTGCGTACGATTAGATTACATTGATCGAGGCGGTGAACTTTCTATTTCTGCTTCTCTCTGCAAACCGCGCTAATTTAATCCCTGGAGCAACTTCCCGTCTATTTCTCTCTGCCCTGGAGCATGGCAGAGTGGCGTGAGTTTCTTATAACCTCTGGCCTAACCTATTTTAGTTCGGGATGCTGCGGACTCCCCCTTCAGAAGCGTAGGGCATGCGGATGGACCTGAAATCGCTACTGCGCATTAGCCGAAAATTTTAGACGTGAGCTATCTTCTGCAGAAAGTCCGAGAAACTCACTGATAGTATCCAGAACAATTTTAGAATAAGCGGATAAGACGATTCTTCGGTTCTGATCTTCGTTAGCTGTATCTCAATAATATTTCGGAAGATTTTAGCAACTGATGCATCAAACTTCAAGTTGAAGAACATTCTTTCACAATTAAGGAAAAAAGGCAATTGAATTGCTAACAAGAAGCATTTCTGCATCACTGCATGGTAAATCACTTGATTTCTGTGATTTGATTATGCTGTGTTATCACCATTCACCGTAACGTTCTAACAGCGCAGGGAAGATGTATATGATGAATTCTTTTCAGATTATAAGCTATTTCATGGACCAATGGCTGTTATAACCCAAGGTGGCAATGAGCTCATGTACAGGTATGATCAGCTTAATGCTTTTAACTAATAACATTTATTGGGAACATTTAGACTTCTGGTTAACTTTTGCCTCAAATCTATCTTGCCGCTGTCGGGTCCAGTAACATTTTCTCAAGGACGGTTAGGTTATTGTAGTGGAAACGTTCTTGCTTATAATGTCTATTTTTACTTGTGTTGTCTAAGCTATTTCTTACTGTCTTCCTCGTTGCTTAATGCTAACTTTACTGAGATTAGCGAAATCGAAAGTGTTCCACCCACTTGGCAGGAGTAAAACGAGTCTGCAGCTACCGGCTGAGCTATCCTGTTGCTCCTTGTAAATAATCGATTTGTTAGAATGTTTCTTAAAGAATAATAGAGCATGTGTGTTATCATTAGTAAATGAAAATTCAAATAAGTACGAAACTGCCACTTTCCCATGATAGATTTCAAATACTGGCATTATCGATCGTGTTTTGCTTATTTGCAAGAAAACACACACTGTGACCTTTTAGATGACTATGTTATTGACACGAGGAAAAGTTTCCAAGAAAATCGACCTTTAACCTGGACGACACGACTCATTTCAGTTTGAAGGTGTTGTTGGTTGTTCTGCTTCTAATCTTGATTCAAGTCTTAAAAGCAGTTATTGTGCGGAAAATTTGAAGTCCAGTCATCAGTTGCCGTAACTTTACCTTCTTTAATTTTCAGTTACAACAACGTTACACAAAACTTGCTGAAAAAGGTGTGTTTACTCCATGAACAACTTACAGAGAAAGAACAGTAAGTCTTATTTTTCTTGCTATTCAGTTTTCAGTTGATCCCGATAAATATTTTGAATCGAAATGTTTACCGGTCCAACAGTTTTCGTTATTCTGTTTTCAGTTATTTTTACATTTAACTCACTAGTGGAAGCACTAGTTTTCAGGAAGATGGGGCTTTGGGGCGTGATAGACTTAGTGCCGACTGGCTTTGCCCAGATGTACAAATTGCTGCGATATCCCTCATGTGATAGCAAAGCAATGTGCAGCAGCACACTTTGTACACCGCAACACCGACTTTGTCCCAACGATGAGTTTGCTGCTCCAACACTATTCTGAGATATGAGTTGCCGTTCCGCAATTTCATTGGTTATTCGAAATCAATAGAAAACATAAACAATTCCTCGATTGATACCTTACTCCTTAGAAAAGAGCAACGAACTTTTTGTTTTATACATAATTCAATACAATTACAATGTGGCTCTGCTGTAGGAAGCAAAGTTGCATTATGTCTTGTTAGCTTGGTAGCAATTCTGAAAACAGTAGATTTGGTAGCTTTAGGCCTTCTGAAAGTTCTGCCCCTGGAGATCCTTGTTTTCATTGACGAATTTTCATTTCCGCCGTGGGGAATCAAAGTATTTTTTGTATTTGACTGGGTAATGTATTTCCGTCCCTTTTAAGTCCAATGTTCTCAGAATTTTGTAGGTCTGGAATTACTTGGCGCCTTGTTAATTGCTACTGAATTGATTCTAGGAACCTTGATCTCTCTCATCTTCATCCATTTGCAACTAAATAGAATTTTGATGTGAAGTTTCTTCTTACAGAGAGCTGGTAAAGTTAACTAGTGAGAATGAGCGATTGCTAGAAAGGATCCACGAACTTCTTATTGGCGCAGAACTTCGAGAAGAAGCTCGTGAAAGTAAGTTAAATTTCATTTTTCTCGCTCGCTGTCTTACGAGCACTAAGAACGTAGGTAACTTCAGCTTTACAAATTTTCATGATTGAATAAGGTTACTGATAAAGGTAAGTAACAAGATGACGGATAAAGGGCCTAAAACATTGATCAAATCATAAAGAACTCTTCGCAAAGTACAATTATGAAAATACTATTTGGCACGGGTGAGAGACATCCTCTGCATGGGGCTAAAATGATTTAAAATCTTTAGTATCTGTTTGAAGCTCGATGTTTTTTAACTCTTAAGAGAGGTGAGATGCCCATCGTGTATTACACCCCCCAGTAACGACCCCGCCGGACATTAAAAATACAGCGGGGAAGTTATGAATTCATATATTTTCAGCGGGGATTAAAAAAATATTGACGGGGGAAGGAAATTTTCAAATATAGCCATGATGAAACTTGTATAAGTTTTGACGGGGAAGCGAAAATTTCGACGGGGAAACGACAGAAACATGGCGGGGAAAGCTTTTAATTTCAAACATGGCGGGGAAACAAGCTTTCTTGGCGGGTCTTCCTTCTGCCTTGGCGGGGCAGTGTTTCAGCGGGGTCGTTACTGGGGGGTGTTGTATTGTTCTGTGTGATGAGAGTCCTTACGATTTGATCTATCATTTGAACCCCTTTTCAGTCATTTTGCAACAAGTCAACTTTACCTATACTTCCAGTACCTGCAAGACAACTAGAAAATCGCAAAAATACTTCGATCTTTTGGCTTTTAACTTGAATCATTCAATTCTGTGTGGTACAGTAAAGTCCCGCCTTTAAGAAACACATTACACAAAGGCAGCCTGATTAGTTTCTTATGTCAAGGTATACTTCTTCAAAACAAGGTATCTATACCATGGTATAAGAAACGCTTTTATACTCCATACAGCTGTCAACATTGGTGCGAAAACGTTTTCGAAATATGCACTGTTGTGCGATGATCCAATGGTTTGAGCCAGTACTGAAGGTTTCTTGAAATTATAATCATTTTCGGCTTGAAATTTTCTTTCTTGTTTCTAGAGAATTGAGACCTATTGGAGACATATTCAAATATACGCCTTATAATATGGCAATCTACCATTGTAAAAGAAGCTGAACATGAATCAGCCTGGATATTTTTTTATAGAGATGTTTTATTTAGTGAAATCAGGCCTGAGTTTCTTATAATGCAGTTTCTTAAAAGCGGGACTTTACTGTATTGTTGGTGCGATGGAGTTTCAAAATTGGGAACTTTTTTCTGGCTCACCGATACAACAAGTTTCTTCTGGAGCAGCGCAAACGCTCTTCGACAGCAACATTTGAATAGTTCTGATTCTTCAATGAGAGATCTTACGATGCACGTTTTCTTTTCAGGTGATGCAAAGAAACATTTTGAAAACCTAATGAAGAAAAATATGAGCATGGTAAGTTACAAAATGTCCTTCTGAGATCATTTGAAGATTTTTACTAAAAGTGCCTGAAAGTGTAGCTAATTGTAAGACTATTGGGCAGTTCTCACTTTTTGCATTAAATAGCAATAGTTTCCTTTTCCTCTATTTCATTCCAAGGTAAATCTTCTGAACTTTGACAGATTTTTCTCCGCTTGATTTGAGGTGCTCCATGCCAATAATTTTCAAGGAATCGCTTCTTGCTTGGGACCTAAACAACTGCAAAGTTCACAAAAATTGTCAAGTAGATTTTGGGATTTGTCTATCGCCCCTGTGTTGTTCGTCATGGCCTGTCAAAATTGGCTACTTCTTTAGTACACCCAGCAAGACAGCCTAAAGATGAAGGGGGGCAACTCCTATAGTGGGTTTGACGGGGACGGGAGTTTGACAACCATTGTGCCTTTCAGGGTACAGAGCTAGGATCAATAACCAAGTGAATATTTTTAAAATATGACCCTACACTCTAGGTATCATTTCTAGAGCTATGCCATGATAGCTTAATTGCTAAAATTTACCTGTAACTATGGCAAATCTCCGTAAAGCAAACCGATAACTAACACAGAGTTTCGCAGATTAACTCATAACCCAAGCAGGCACTTACACGCCCAGCCCCTTATAACAGTTACCCCCCCCATCCTCTTAGAGTCCTTTAAATGAATTAATCTTGAAAGGATATGAACAGTCGTACTTTTATGTATTCGTCCTTTCCAGAACGTCCTTCAAAACAAGAAGAAGAGGTCACAAGTTGGAAGAAAAAGCTCTCTCTCTTATTACACTTCATTTGCAAAAATCACTGCTCTTCTTGGCTTGACTGTAGGGGCAACTGTATACATGAAAAACGAACTGGAAATATAGATAACAGATTTTAACTGGAGCATGTTGTAATTGCTAATTGTGAATTGGTATCATTAGTGTGCTGTTAGTGGATATAGCTAGATTTGGATATTTTCATGCTTTTGGAAGCGTCTTCTCAATATATCATCGTCTCGGGGGAGGGGGGTTAACTTGAGTTTCCAAGATACGGGATTGTGCCATTCAAATCGTAAAAGTACCACCCATAAATCAGGAGAAATTTCTCAAAAGTATACCCATAAATCCGGAGAAATTTCTCAAAAGTATACCAATAAATCTGGAGAATTTCGGAAAATCATACCCATAAATCCGGGAATGCCAAAACAGCTCACCAATAAATGAATTCTGACAGAAAACTATACCCATGAGTCCGGAAAATGCAAAAAATTGTTGAAAACCATATCCATAAATCCGGAGACTATCATGAAAAAGGAACCCTAAAAACTGGCACAACCCCGTACCATAGACAAGTTAAGTAACCCCCCCCCCGGGATCATCGTTTACTACAGTAAGAAACAGCATTATAAGAAACTCAGGCCTGATTTCCCCGAATAAAGCACCTCTCTACATGAAACTATCCAGGCTGATTCATGTTCAGTTTGTTTCACATAGGCCCATAGTAATACTATTAGGCGTATGTTGGAATATGTCTTTAATAGGTCTCAATTCTCTAGAAACAAGAATTAAAGTTGTTATAATCACAAATTGTTATAATTGAAAAAACTTTCAGTACTGGCTCAATCCTTGTACAACAGTGTATATTCATAGTCACAAGAGAAAAACGTTTTCTTGAAAATGTTGATAGCTGTTTGGATTATAACACTGTTTCTTATACCATGGTATACACATCCTGTTTTGAAGTAGTATATGTTAGCATAAGAAACCAATGCTTTCGTGTCGTGAAACGAGTTTCTTAAAGGCGGCACTTTATTGTACGCTACGCTCGTGTTGTGGTCATGTCACAGAGCATGACATGGTCATGCACGGGCCCCTGAAAAGCAGTCTTCGATTGATGGGGTAACCGTAGATAAATAAGTTAAAATGAAATGAAATGCAGCAAGCAGCTAAACATTGGCTCGAACTTTTTCAAAATAAATTCCAGTTGTCATGCAATGTTACGGCTCGAAGTACACAACAACGAGAACGCATTGCTTGGCAAGCAGATATCTAGACTTCTAAAGTTTGCTCATTTGGCTTGGCCGAGGCTTCAGGAGTGGAAACAAAAGATAAACAAAAGAATCAGGTCACCAGGCTTCCGAAAGACAATGCAATTTATCTTTCTGAAGAAAACATTTCACACCTCTAAGTGCATGCAGTGAAAGGAAAGTAAACAAAGAGAGCAGAGCATCTCGGTAGGTAGAACTGAAAGTGTGAAATCTATTCTTGAGGCTGTCGAATCTCTTTGTTGTAACATCGCAACATCGCAACGTGGGAACATCGCAACTATTCCAATATGGCGGCCACGGTAAAATTAATGAAATTTATTTTAATGTATTGCTTGATATACTTTCATGCAAGATCAGCCGACATAGCGAGATCGGAGGATTATGAAGAAGAAATTCATGAAAAACAAAGCATATTCACCTCTGGCCTTCATCAGCTACACAATCGTTATCGAAACTTGGTCACGCAGAAGTGTGCAAGTGGCCTAGCCAAAATTGCAAGAGGGAAACCAAAGTTTTCAACAAAAACGATGATTTTTTTGTTACTTTTGATGTGTGGAGATATCGAATCAAATCCTGGACCTCAGTGTAATGACTGTAAACTCTCACAAGGAAAGATTTGCCAAGGAGATTTGGTTCTATGCGAGAATTGCGAAATGGTTAGATTCCCGCCAAAAGCGCGGAGGCAAGAAAGAACAGAACACAAAGGCAAAATCGACAAAGGCAAGACCAGCATGGCTGACATCATCGTTATAACAGACCAAGAGAGCATAATAACAAATTATAAATTAGACATTGGCCTCCAAATGCCACCAGAACATGTCTCAAAACAGAAAGATAAGTTTGAAGGGGTAATACCATACCTCATTGAAACAACTTCCTACAATCATCTCCCTGCACTCATTCTGGCTACATACCACATTGTTTACCAAGGTCTTGGGTCTGATGACAAGTTTTTTGTAAACTGGACCGATCTGGTAGAAGCAGAAAGCAGATGTGATGAAATCAAAATTGTTGTGGAAAAAGTTGAGAAATCAGATGTAAAGAAGGAATGGATTGAAATCTTTATTCATTTCCCCACGTGCAGCATTACTACTACTGGATCAGGACTCAAAGAGTTTGCTAACACTTTTCTTCCCAAGATTCTGCAAGAACAAAAAGAAATCCTCAATGGACAAAACTATGATCAGCAATGTGAAGGGGCCGTTTCAAACCAACCAATTGATCCACCCAGTCAAACAGGACAATGGGTCACTTCCAATACAGCTAATTCAAAATCTAAACAAAACACAAATGCAAGATCTAAACAAAATACGAGCCAGAAAGTAAAAATAGCTCCAACAGCAGAGATTGACCTTACTACCACAAGTTCCCAAGAAAGCCAAACAAATCTGAAAGACAGCACACAGAAAACATGCATGGGCTTGATTAACAATAACGAAGCAATGGCAAAACCTGAAAAACTTGAAAATGTGTGGAGGGCAATCCAAGAGCTAAAGCAGCAATTCAAAAATCTAAATCCTGTCCAATGCATAGAAGATCTGTTAGAAAAAGAAAGGAAACGATCAGATGACCTAATAAGAGAGAACGAAAATTTAAAACAGAAGATAATTGAACTAGAAAAGCTGATCGCAACAAACAAACGAAGCACTGTTAAGGAGTCCTACCCTGCACAGAATATTCATGCTCACAATAATCAGTACCAATCATATCAACATATGAATCCTATCAGCCAAAGTTTAACCCAGTCTTACCCACGACCTGTTCAATTTTATCAGCCACCACCTCTTCAGTCATACCCACTACTACAATCACAACAATTACAATCACAACAATCAACAAGATCAAGTCTGCATCAATATCAACCAGACTTAGTTCGACACCAACATCCATTTCATCAAAGCACTACCTCTCAATCAATTGATAAAGAAACAAATGCAGCTACATCTATCAGAGCAAAAAATCCTTCCCAATATCAAAATACAGCCACAAGTAACATGAGCACAAATCAACAGAGCAAACTCAAGGACACAGAGAACGTAATCCTCCTTGGAGACTCAATGGTCAAAGACATTCAAGGACACAAACTCTCACGCAGGAAAAAAGTAAAAACAATCAGCATATCTGGGGCTACGAGTGAAGATTTTAAAGACTACATTAGACCTTTAGCCAAAAAGAAGCCATCAGAGATAATCATTCATTGCGGGACAAATGACTTACTTGATAAAAACATTGACACTGTGAATAATATCAAAGATATTGCAGCCATCATAAAACAGGAAAGTCCAAATACAAATGTAAGTATAAGTTCCATAACTTACAGGGCTGATAATGAATCCCTAAATACAAAGATAGATATTGTTAACACAGGACTTCTTAACTTATGCAAATTAAATAGACTGAAATTCGTAGATAACTCAAACATCTCTCTGTCAGAACTCAATGGAAGCTTGTTGCACTTGAACAAGTCTGGCACCATAATGCTTGCTAGAAATTTCATTGAGCACTTCCATAGAAAATGACAGGGTAGTGATACAAGTGTAGAGGCATCTGAAAATAAAGCCTCCGAGAACCATCAACCAGAGAGTGATAATCACCATGAAGAGAAAATTAGAAATTCACAATCTGCACATGAAATACTCCGTAAATTGAAAGCTGATCATTGCAAAAAGATTCATATAGGGCATTTGAATATAAACTCAATAAGGAACAAGTTTGACTCAATAATGGACATAGTTGGGGGGCAGCAAGACATATTTTTGATATCAGAAACTAAAATTGATAGCTCTTTTCCAGACAGCCAGTTCACTAAAAGCGGCTATTGCAAACCATTTAGACGTGATAGAACAGCTAATGGTGGTGGTCTTCTCCTTTTTGTCAATGAAGACATCCCTGCTCATGAACTGTCAAACCATAACTTACCTGATGATATAGAAGTTATTTGCGCAGAAGTAAACCTAAGAAAGCAAAAATGGCTTATAATAAGCATTTACCACCCCCCAAACCAGGATGACCATTACTTCTTGGAAGAATTAAGTAAACTTGTTGATAAGTACTCAAATAATTATGACAACTTTGTTATCATGGGGGATTTTAATCTAGAAATTGATGATGATAACATTGAAAATTTCCTTCAAGCTTATGATCTTCATAGCTTAATCAGAGAACCAACATGCTTCAAAAGCAGCCCACCTAAATGTATTGATTTAATCCTTACAAATAGAAAACATAACTTTATCCATTCTACAACAATTGAAACAGGACTATCAGATTTTCACAAGTTAACATCAACAATATTAAAAACTGAGTTCATAAAAGGAGAACCCCAAATAGTCACTTACAGAAACTACAAAAACTTCAATGCCATTCAATTTAATAATGACATAAGGGATGAAATGCAACAAATCAATAACCCAAGCTATAACTCTTTCTCTGACATTTTTGCAAGAGTCCTTGATTCCCATGCACCTCTGAAGAAGAAAGCAGTTAGGGCTAATGATGCACCCTTCATGACTAAAGAATTGAGAAAATGCAATATGGAGAGATCTATGGCAAAAAACAAATTCAATAAGTATCGCACACAAGAAACCTGGCAAAGTTACAAAGTTCTCCGAAACAGAAGTGTTAAACTGTTAAGAAGTACTAAGAAGAAATATTTTAGAAACTTAGATGTCAATATTGTATCCGATTGCAAAAATTTTTGGAAAGTAATAAAACCAGTCTTCACCAACAAATGTAACACCCATAATAAAATAATTCTCGTTGAGGAGGATACTTTGATAAAAGATACCAAAGATGTTGCTAAAATCATGAATGACTATTTCACTGATATTACTGAAACTCTTAACATCCCAAAATACATCCCAAATGAGTCTGAGGAAATACTTCCTCCAAATTCAAGTATTGCCCTCATCATAGAATACTATAAAGATCATCCTAGCATCTTAAGAATCAAACAACATTGTCAAGAAACTGCTAAATTTAGCTTTAAATCTGTCAATGCTACTGTAATAAAAGATGAAATTGCTTCCTTAAAAACAAACAAAGCAACTGGACCTGACAATATACCAGCTAAAATTCTAAAAACTGCTATTAATGAAATTTACAACTTACTGACCTATTTATTCAATGTTACTGTTGTAACATGCACCTTTCCTTCTGAGATGAAACAAGCTGATATAACCCCAATATTTAAGAAAGATAACTCAACAAAAAAGAAAAACTACAGACCAATAAGTGTTTTACCATCAACAAGCAAAATATTCGAAAGAATCATGTATAAACAAATTTATAATCACATGAAAAGTATATTATCTCCTCTACTATGTGGTTTCAGAGAAGGATACAGTACCCAACATGCACTTTTGCGTCTTGTTGAAGACTTAAAAGCATCTCTCGATGAGAAACTGATTGCTGGTACTGTAATGATGGATCTATCAAAAGCATTTGACTGCTTGCCACATGACCTATTAATTGCAAAATTACATGCATATGGCTTTAATGATAATGCACTAAAACTACTATACAATTATCTCCAAGGCAGAGTTCAAAGAGTAAAATTAAATTCTAACTATAGTGAATGGAGAGACGTCATCAAGGGAGTTCCACAAGGATCCGTTTTGGGACCATTGCTGTTCAACATTTTCCTTAATGATATCTTTCTATTCATAAACAAAAGTCAAATATGTAATTATGCTGATGACAACACAATTTGGACAAAAGGGCAAAAAATCAACACTATAATCCCAATTCTTGAATCTGAGATAAGCACACTAAACAAGTGGTTCAAAGATAACTGCATGCTTCTCAATGAAGAGAAATGTAAATATATGATTATAGAACCACAGAGGACAAAAAGTGGGGAGTCTGAAATAAGAATTGGGGACCATTCAGTTAAAAACACTGATAAAGAAAAGTTACTAGGAGTAGCACTGGACAATCATCTAAAATTTGACCATCACATAAAAAAGATATGTAATGAAGCTGGGAAGAAGATAAGCGCTCTGGCCAGAATAGCACCTTACTTAGATATAGACAAAAGAAAATTGTTGATGAAAACATTTATCACTACCTATTTTAACTACTGCCCCATTGTCTGGATGTTTTGTAGCCGGAAAATGAATAATTTAATCAATAATGTCCACAAAAGAGCACTAAGGGTGGCGTATAATGACTATGATTCCACCTTTGAAGTTCTGCTCTCAAAGGATCATGCTACAACAATACATCAACAAAATTTGCAAAGACTAGCCATTGAAATGTATAAAACAAAAATTAACCAAAATCCAGATTTTTTGAATGACATTTTCAAATTTCACCAATCTTCATATGACCTCAGAAATGAAGCATATTCTTCTAAAAAGCCAAACACTGTCATTTATGGAACTGAAACAGTTTCTTACAGATGTAGTCAGATCTGGAATAACATACCCACCGAAGTAAGAAACGCAAACAATCTACAAATCTTCAAAAGACAAATAAAACAAATAACGATTCCATGTTCCTGCAAATTATGCACCCAGTATATACCAAACTTGGGATACATCACTTAAATTAATATGTACTTATCATCTTAGTCTATGAACATGTTTTAGTTTATGTATATTCTTAGCTGTTGTTGTTCTGTTAGTTGGTATCAATTAGCTGATTGTATCTATTTATGATTAAGCTAGATTATGTATCCAACGATAAATAAAGTATCAAAAAAAAAAAAAATAAGCAAAATTGTATCTTTTATTTTACAAAAGTCGCCCCTAGAGGGGAAGAATTTGCAATGGCAGGGTTGTGTTCCATCACCTACGGAGTTTCACATAATCAAAATCCTCAAGCTCAAATTTCTGTTCAACTTCCAAGGGACATCTTCTGCTGGAAAGAACTAAATGCCGGTCAGCTCAAAGACTCAAGTCAATTCAAAACATTCAAGACAAAGCGATGCTGCAAACTCAAGAATGAATTTCACACCTTTTCAGTGCAGCCAAACAATTTTTCGCATTCGCTGTGTATTTTTATTTGATTGATCCTGTGCACTGCACTCACAGGGGTGAAATCGATTCTTCAGGATACAAGAAATTCATCTTCTCTTAAAAACCATATTTAGTTTGTACAAGGCGAGAGTTTGCCGTACTGGTTTCGGGGCAACTTTTGCGGCCCTGTTTGATTTGATTTACCGGTTGAGAGAATCGCCTTTGTCTGCAGTCATTGATCGTTTTGAATTGAGGTGTCCATTGAGGCAACTGTTGCTATTGTATTACAAAATCTGTCCTTGTTGCAGACTACAGGAACAAAAGTGTTGCAAGATCAGCAAGAACAGTGCGGGAGGCTGATTTGTTACACTTTCGCTAACGGATGTATGCAAAGATGTAGCAAGCCTGAAAAGCAAACTTCAAGAGGAAACGAGGCGATATCTTCGGTTGAAAAAAAGAAACACGGATATTATAAGCAATAGTATATCGGGCCAAATAACAATAGCCCCTGAAACCAACAGTAGATGCCTGACAGAAGCCATGCCTTAGATCAATCAGAAAGGTGAGTCTTAAAAAGTTAATGGTTATGTTGAATTTGAGGAGGTATGAGTATAGTCTGATTGGGTAAAAGAGTAAAAATATCTGGGTAAACTTTCCAAAGTCTGTGTACAGGGCTTTCCTGTAGCTAGAAGTGCTCGAACTACTCTCTTGCAGGCGCCATTACATCCTAAAGGTCGTACATATCAAGATTCACGTATTTACTATTGCCACAACTGTTTGAAATACACGTATTCTTTGTATAAGAAAATGTTTGAAAGAAACTCAACTCTAAGATCGCCAAAACTAGTCACTTGTGTATTGTACATAATTTTCGTGCAGTGGTGATGCCTACACTTTGGAAGGCTTCAAAAAATTTGTTCGAAATTATCACGATGGCACCCCATGGCACAAGAAAAGACATAACATTGTTGTGGAACCTTCACAAAATTCGTAAGAATCAGTGCTCAAAGTTTGATAATTTTTAGAAACTTTCAATATTTGCCGTGATTCTTAGTTTGCTGAAAACAACAGGTGTCTTCACCTTGATATTTCGATCTATTATTTTCCTGCCATCAGTATAACACATTTTACCCCCCAGACTAACAGCATTACCTCACACTTGAGAATGAAAAAAGTTCGTCAGTAACACTTAAGATCATGGATATAAATCTATTCGTCTGCTACAAAAATCAGAATCAGTCAAATTCTGCCCTATCTATACATGTAAATATTGATACTATAAGAGGCAGATGCGAAAAAAACGTAAAATTTTCTTAGCACACTGAGGCCTTTCAAACATAAGCTTGAAAGGCCTTAGCGTGCTAAGAAAAAGTTCCGTTTTTAGCTTCTGCCTCTTATAATATCCATGATTTAAATACAAATTTTACCAATATGTAAATGTGAAAATGGTACAAAAATACATTGAATACGAATTTCAAAATACAGCTTTAATCACAAAAAATAGATGAATGCATAATTACAATGATAAATACAAGATTATCTGCGGATACAAAAAATATTGCTTGTTTATCAAACAATATACATTGTCACAATAGCTATACATACTTGATATTGTACAAAGACTGACCAACACCCACAGTTTAACAAGTCCAAGTTTTCAAGGACTTGCGGTCGTGAAGGCTTTGACAATTTCAAACTTGTTCCTATTAGTCATTTCATCTCTCCGCTCAAAATACACGTTTGCCAATTTCTCTCTTTGTTTGAATTTGTCATATTTCGTGACATTTCGTTTCCCGATGATGGGGAATCGGCTGCTCGACGGCGTGCCACCTGGCTTTACTTTCATTTTTAGTATCCCATGATAATATCTTTTCACTCTCTCTTCCTCTTCTGTTTTTGGTCCAATTTCCATTACTTCGGTGCGCTCAGACCTCTGTAAGACAAATTTTATGATTAATCACATGGAAAAAATAAAGCTTACTTCATAAAGTCTTTGAGTACTACAAAACCTTTCATTGGTGTCGAGCAGGGCTGGTTCCAGACATCTTCCGACAAGAGCAGGAAATTCTGACATGGAATCTAGATGACTAAAGTCTCAAGTCAGGCGTTTAGTGGGATTTGCGATAACGCGAAAATTGATCATGCAAGTGACTTCAAGTGTTGTGATCTGCGGGAATTTTAACGTCAAATCTAATACGAGAGAACTATAAAATCCAGCTTATTTGAAATTAGCTGATAGTTGACAAAACTATCAATTCGAAAACGAGTGATGAAAATCAAATTAGATAAAATGGTGTCAAATCCTTACAATGAACGAAGGTGCAACCAGGCAAAGTTGTGATGTTATTTATAGACAAAAAGTACAAATTCTTGAATACAAGCTCTTCATAAAAATAAAGATCTATTTTACGGCATTTGATATGGAGATCAGAGCATACAAACTCGAAACTTTTTCGTCACTATCTAATCAAAGTATATGCTGAAAGTATGAAAAATTAAACAGAATTGACAAAATGTGACACCATATATTACCCATGAATCAATGGTTGCATTATGCCACTGTATTCCACGTAGATCCATTCTTCTGAAGTCTCTTTTTGTTCTGTGAAGTCTAGAAAGAATACAATTCTTGTTACAGTTCAATCTCATTCAGCTTCTTCATAGCCAAAACAGGTGAAGATTGAAGACGTTTTTGACTTTTATCTATATCGCTGAACTCCCTTGAATCCGAAGATATGATATCAGGACTGAAAGTTCTACGTAGGGGCTACTGGTAGTTAAAACGGTAGAAAATTTCAATTATCTCTCGAGCAATGGCTACAGCAATCAATTTTGAATTAATTATCTAATCTCCGGTACTATTTGGCTTAAACGTTGTAAAATATCTGTAGTGCTACTGCAGCATCAGTTAAACTAACTGCATCGAGATATTTTCGTTCAAGTTACACATTTATCGACAACTTTTGCTCCATTCTTTGCCAGCACTTTAATGAATGCATACAGGGACTCTGGACTGATTAAATTCGTCGTAAATATCACTTGTGTTTCTATATCTTTTACATTAATCCAAGAAATAAGTAAGTAAGATAATTCAGATCAATAGAGAAGTAGGTAAAAATGTTAAATAAATCGCGAGCGAAAATTGGCAAGAATTGAAATAAGTCTTTTTTTATTCAATCAAATTTCACAATACGAGCGAGGCACTTATCTAACGCTAATTACAATCTACTTTACTATACTACAAGGACGAATATCACGGAGAGCAAACATCTTTGGCAACTCCGCAGCCTTAAATTAGAAAAAATATATTTATATAAAGACAAAAGAACGTAAAGTCTACCTCAAATTAGACGTCATAAATCTCAAAAGAAGCAATTAAATTTGCTCCCTTGTGACAAGTTAGCCTTGCCCTTTCGCGCGAAATAAGTCTGTAGGGACTCTTCAAATTTTAGTAAGCAAAGATAAAGAATGGCTTGCCAAAATAATCACATTCCATGAAAAATTCGAAAAAGCCTTTAAGCTGCTAGTGAACTCTAGTGCGTGTGTTCAGGCTAAACATATCTGAAACTCGTATCCCAGAATCTAGCCGTATCTATTTAATCGTTGAAGGTATACAAAATCTGATTGTACTGGCGAATCCTACAGGGTTCAAACACGAAGAAAACATCTTCATTTGCGACGTATCTTCTAGACTTATTACATGGCGTAGTTTCACTTTTTGCCTGAAATGATAACGCTACAACTACCTTTCCTCAGTGGAGTCACAACAACAACAACAGCAATTCAACTCAATAAGATAAGACTAACTTTAGGGTCCTTGTGGAGTGAGGCTATGTATCTTCTACCGTTAGCTTGTATTATGGAGAGAAGGTCTAGGATATTTACAAATTTGGCTCGTACAGCCCCTTTAACCTTAATCAGAATTATAACATCATTTAGGAGTCTCGTTGTTTGCTGCCAATACTTATTGGCTTTCAAAACTATCACCTTCCATATAAAAATACAACACAGAAAAGATCACATACCTTCTGGCAAGCCAGTGCTTCGCTCCTATCTCCTCTTGTGTTGGTTTTCGATTATTCCATGGAGAACTTGGTTCAAACTGAAGAGAAGAATTTAATGGACAGTTGCACTAAAGATGGCTGCGAGGAATTTTTTACCAAGATGCATCGCTTCTTTAATCGAATTTCTATAGAATCGTTAAGAATTCGTAGTTAAACGCTGTGCATCTTAGTAAAAAATTCCTTGTCGTCATCTTTAGCGCAATCGTCTATTCCTTTCTAAACACTAGTGAAACAGAAAAATATCTAAAGATTAGCTAAATGATACCTACGCATTAGAATTTACAACAAATTACGAGATGCAAGACTGCATTTTTACGACGTCCATAAGAAAGTAAACTTTTTAATGAAAGTTTTGAGCAATCAAATGTGACATGAGCATCTTCTTGTTCAACAAATGGGTCATTTTTTATTTCTTTCCATAAAATATCATTCATTTAAAGAATTTGACCATGTGTCTAGTTTTTGATAGCAATAGATTTCGAACCTATGCTTTCACTTGAAATCAGAGACTATTTTCTTTGGTTTGAGCTTCACTTTGTCTGTGCTTAGGGAAGGGCTGGAGGATGGTCCCTTGCCTTGATCCATAGAGAGAAGTCCTCAGGAGCCCTGCAATGTGATATATTCGCTATTTTCGCTATTTTAGAGAGCCAGTCTCGACTTAGATGTGGCGTGAAGGTGCCCGCGAATATCAATAACTGAAGGGTTTTTCATGAGCCATTCTGCGTTATCGCAAATCTCACATGAAATCTAATTTGAAACAAACTTAAATACCTTATCAGAGTATAGTTGTGACATCATTAGTTCACCATTTCTGTACAACAATAACAGCATATTGAGAAGATCTTGAGTGACACATTGAAGTTCATCGTAGATTGATCCATTTCTCAAATATAACGATTTATGTATGGTATAAAAGCCAATATCCTGGAGAAACCTTCTCTCGCAAACGGTGGCCCATAAGCGATTCACGTTCACGTCTGTAATGTTCAAGGGTTTCTCTGGATTTTGCTTGGAATATTGAAGCTGATAGAGAATTAAAATAATGATTCAATAAAATTTAAATGTATTGCATCGTTGATCCCACCGATGTCCAGAAATTTAGTCTACCTACTTGCCTAGCCTGTTGTAAGAATGATTTCATCTTCTTACGGAAAAAGTGCCCTGAAAGTGTCGTCCCCCAAAGTGTGAGATGATATCTACATCCCTACAGACACCAGAAGAAGAGAAATGGTATGAAAGATCGAAAGAAAGATGGGAGCAGGAGCAAAGAGCAAAGGAAGGGAGGCAATTTAAAATGAATGAGAAAAATAGTAATGCGGTCAGATTTAGCAGGAACAGTGTAAATAGGAGACTGATTGATACACTTGCGTACAGATCCAAAGTTGAACCGATACAGTGTACATAGTGTGGAAGTTTACCTAGCTAATTGAAGGCAATGAATATCAAATCATTGGTTAGAAATTTCTAATTCAGAAGATTGAAAGTAAAGAAAACACCCGCAATACACCACTTCAGTTGAGAACCTCATTTTGGTAATAATTCAAAATTCTTTCATGTAAAGTATTAGAGGCAAAATTCGGATTTAGCACCCAAACTTGAGTGCTAGTAATTATTTCATGGTGCTGCATGGCTTGAAAATCTGAGCGATTTGACCGTGAAAAATTACTTGGGGATGTAAAATCTAATCCTGAACAATTTTTCACGGTCAAATCCCTTAAAAATCTTATAAATCTTTACAGTGTTACAAGATCATCATCACAATTGCCAGAAATTTAAAACATGTTAACAGACTAAAGTTTGGGTTCTAGATCCGAGTTTGGGCTTGAAAGCTTCATATGAACAATAGGAAGAAATTTTGACAAATCTCCAAATTGAGGTTCCTTAATTGAACTGGTGTATTGCTCGTAACTACGGAACTATCTGTATGACTGAATTAAAACCATCAAAATGTTGTTATCCAATTATCTAAGCTGGCACATTTTGAGGAATCTGGTGAAGAGGTAGCAAAACTATAATCAAATATTTTGCAACTGACATCTTATTTTTCTTCTACTCCATAGGAGTACAATTATTCATGTTTTAAAACTTACCATTACGGCCAGAAAATGTAAAGTATTTTCGTCAAAGAGAGGAAGACTTCTTGCCAGTGAGAATGTAGCTTTTACTGACAATCTTCTTATCGCTGCAAGGGATACAAGTAACCATTATTTACAAAGAAAGCCTAGACTTATAGTGGCCTAAACAAAGCAAGATTGCTGCCATACATCTTTATCTGCTGCACTTTCATAGCATCGCTTCCATATCTTTAAAAGCTGGTGTAAAATTCTATGATCTATTTCTTTGACTATAATTCAGTTCAGTTCAGCTCAGTTTAGTTTCTCATTTTAAAATTCCATTGCATATAAAAAATTTCAAAATGAAGCTTGAGGTTTGATGATGTCACATCCTCAAGAGGGTTCAACTATATCAAACGCTAAAATTTCGAAGAATATTGAAGATTTCCGAAAATTCTAATAGTGTAATCATAGTAAGGTAGCTACAGTTTCTCTCAAAACAATCATTTGAAATATGTAGGCATGGGTAATTAGACACCTCAGTTATGTTTCAATGTATATGCTGCTGCGGAGGAAAATTATATGTTTCTTTGGAGGAGGTGTCTGAGTTACTTGCAAGGAAAATTTCTTTTCCTTTCCTTTCATTGTTAGGAATTCCCCTGCTAGAATACAACATCAGTTCGAAATAGCAAATACAGACAGATCGATTTTTGAGCCAAACATAAGAAAGCTATACCACTTACATTGCAAATATCTGAGGCAAAGTAAAATAGCTTGAAGTAGCTCATCAAAGTTCCAAGGTGGCAGCATAAGAAACATTACATCGTCTTCTTCCAATGAAGGCTCTAACTTGTAACCAAGAAACAACAACAGCTTCTGAATGGGAGCCAATTTGACCAGTTCATTGTTCATTCTGATGGCTGGCAGCATTCCTCCATTCATAGTACTCTTTGATACTGAAAACTGTTGGATTTCACCGATTGATGAGTCAACCTGTTGATGATACGGAAAGATAATAGGGACCTTTAGCAGCTAGGACGGCAACGCCAGCCAGAACGTCATCTTGTATGATACAAACTGAGCATAGTTTCCCACGTTACCTTCACATGTTCTAAATATAAATAAGACGAGACAAAATTTCCTTCTTCACCTAAATACTTTGGAGTCTTCTTTTTCCTTGATAATTAAGATTTAAAACGAGTTTCACTTTGAAGAGTCTTTTCAAGCCGAAGTTCGGAAACAAAGGCACATTTGCGTTGTCGTTGCAGTCGCCGTCCTAGTTGCTAAAGGTCCCCAATGAATGTTTTGAACGACATGAGAAATTATAGGAACTGGGGGCATATGGCTCCTTGCCGTATGAATTTTTTTGATATCATGAATTTTTCCAAAATTGCGGCATTTTAATCATTTTTGAAAGAATTCATGCAAAATTCTGCAAAAATCAAATCATTATGAATCCTAAATCTACCGAGCAAAAATGACACAATCTCTCAGAATACCATAGATTATGGTGGTCTAAGGCGGTCTATGATAAGGTAGCAAGCAGAAATCTGTTGCTCTTCTGGATTCGGATATAGAAATTTGATCCCATCATACTCTAAAATATGATTCTGAGAATAATTTAGATTTCAAAAAATTTCTACTTTTTAAAGAATTTATACTTTTATTGATACAATCGATGCACAACACGCTCAACAACTTTGTTTTCTATTTGAAACAGGATAGAAAAAACGTAAAGCAACTTACCAAATCCTCAAGAGCATCTAAAGCAATCATGTTCTCTTGCATTGCCAATATCGATGCCAGCAGTGACTTTAATTTCTTGGCTTTCTCGCCCAAATTGAATTCTATCATATAAATAGTACGGCCATAAGCAAGAGGATTTTGCAAAATAATAGATTTTTGAGTCACTGAGTGACGTGAAACCAATCAACGGCATCTGAAGTATTTCTTGCAAAACCAGCAACTGTTGCTTTTCTTAACTGCTTTCGTTTCTTTGATTACACTTTGACGGAGACCCTTGGACTATAGCAATAAAGTTGGAATAGATACATTTGAAAAATACTTAGTCTGCATTGAAATCGCACAGTAGAAAATGGATTCTTTCGCTACTACCACGATAGGCTGCTCCGCTAAAAATGCCACACAGTTTGTCAATATAAATTTCTTCAAATCATTAACAAAATTAGACAAAATTGACAAATATTTCCCACCAAAACACTGTCTAGAAAATCCATTGGCTGCTGACGTTCTCTGCCGATACTTTGTTGACTGGGATGAAAGTACTGTTGGGCTACCATTGTGAATAAAATATTCGTCTGACCATAGTCTATTTTGTAATTTGAACAAGTTTTTGGTTTCTAATGGATGTGAAAACAACTTAAGTTATAGAACCAGATCAGCAAATGTTGACGAAGGAACTACTTAGTTTCAAATTCGATGAGACATATTCCAGTTGATAAAACGTATTATAGTTTCCCAGCTTATGATTAGATTAGTTCATCTCCATAAGCGTACGAGGCGGGGGGCCAGGGGGCGGTAGCCCCCCAACTTTGGAGAAATTTTCAAAAATCAGCCCCTTTCGGGCAAATTTTTCCCCTTAGTCGGGCAAAAATGCTGGCAAACAATGGGCTTTGTGTCGGGCCGCCCCTTTAGATTTTTTTCTCCAAATACCCTGTAATAACATCATGCCTTGGTCAACTGAATTTGCCTCTTTTCCTTATTAGTTGCCAATCGATTCATACATGCTTTATTGTGGCCTAGTCCAATACTGTTTACGTCTGACAACGAATGTTTGCGTCTTAAAATGTCAACTTCTTATATCTTTCAAACAGTTCAACTTTCTTCTTTTCATAAATCATTTCAAAAAGTACTTTTGAAACTTTCAACCTACCATCAAAACCATGTTCCAGTTCTTTCAAACAAACAGAGCTTCTGATCAGCCCAGTTCCATCACTAATTGCTTTCTCCTGGGCCTTTCTTCGAACGTTTCTAATATCAATCTTCGTGTCTCCTCCAACTGAAATGATTCCACCCCAATAACCAGGATGACTTAATTCTTCCGAAGTACTCATTTCGTTGTAGATTGTCTGTAGCGATTGACGAACACTCTTGCCCTGAAAAGCAAAAGCATTGAAAAGCATTTCTAATTTTGTAAGAATTGTTTCTTTGCCGAAGATCTATCATTGCCTATTACCAAGAAATGCAAAGCAAATTACAATATATACTGGGTGAGTCCGAAATTTTAGAAGTTTTAGCTTTCAACAAAATTATCAGATTCCTATTCAGCAATAACACCCGTGTCGTTATTTTCAGAGGCTATTTGAAGCAAGGATGATCGATGTACAGGAACTGACTGTTCAGACGCGCAGGAGAGCCATCCGAATTTGATTCCCAGCAATGGTTAGGCTTCAGGCGAAGAGAAAGCAACAAAGTAAAACATATCGAGGTAATAAACTTTAATTTCTCAGCTACAAGCACGGTGCACTATTTGACACATAGATGGACGCTGTGTACGAACCAATTGCTTAGACACGCAGGAGCCATCTGACTTTGATTCTCAGCACTGGTTAGTCTTCAGCCGAAGAGAAAGCAGCAAAGAAAAAAAGATATATTGAGATAATAAACTTCAATTCCTCGGCTACAAGCACTGTGCATTATTGCCAATGATATAACAGTTTAAGTCAACGGTCAACGCTAGATAAGTTATGTTTTCTTCTTTCCGTATTGGATAAGATAGAGGCATTCTATTCATATATACCTGTGAAAGTACTTACTCCTGCATAAATCTATGAAGAATCTTGAATTGAATTGATAATATAACGACTGATGACTGCAACTAACCTCTTCGAGCAGTCTGAATAGTCGATGCAGTAAAACCAACATGGCCTTATGAGGCATTGCATATTGAAAGACAACAACAGCAACGGCCCCTGCAGCCAGAAATCCTGTTGCCAAATTCAGGTTGAAATCTGTGGCTTCAGAAAGACCATGTGGACATTGATCACAAGCGCTGAGTACGACGAGACTTGCTTTTAAAGTGATCTGAGATAAATCTTCGAGGCTAAATGCAAAGGAAGATGACTCAGCCACTGGGTTTTCTCGATGTGTATTTGGAGTGAGTAGCAAATAACCATCAGAAATACTTCCAAGGCAGGAAATATATACAAGATTAGCATTTGGCAGTTCCTTTAGAAATCTATTTTTTGTTGCTGATTTACCAGAAATGCTATCAACACCAAGAGAGGTCGAAACTAGCCTCAATTCTTCCATGCAATTTTCAGTTTTGTAGGACAAAACATCGCCATTGATATTCCTCAAGCTTGCACCATGCAAGCAAGGATTGCCAATGACAACAGCCGTTTCCTTCTGGTGCATTCTTTGTTTCTCCTTCACAGATACTGCAGCTAGACTGGGAACAATGGAAATTTCAAATTTTTTGTGTAATGGTATTTTATTCCCATCAGTAAGTAGGTGGAATGGCACCATGTTGAGTATGCCATCAGGTACAATTATAATACTGTCACCATCGTTTAAGTCATGTAATAAGTGTTCAACTTTGCCTAAAAGTAATTTGAATAATTCTCGCAGGTTCACTAGATGGTTCTGCTTGGTTTCGGTGCTTTCCGCAGAAGATGATTCACGTGAAATTCCAGGCAGGTCAGGAGACAATCTTTGAACAGATCCTTTGCGAGCTTGCAAATCCGAAGTCTTATCAAGAGCACAGGGTTTGCCAGTTAGGCCAGAGTCATACCCCGAGTCGTACTTCTTTTCTTTCTTAGCCTTTGATTCCTTTTCAGACGTGCTGCAAGGCCTGTGTGCTTCCTTTATGCTATAATCCGTAGACTCATCAACGACAGTCAATGGTGTTAGAGGAGTATTGCACGGACTATTAACAGTAATATCTTCGTCTTTAGAGGACACAATCGTGTTGCCTTGTACGACATTTTCACCGGCATTTCTTCTGGCACTAGGGCATGTCGTAGTGGATTTTCCACTCAACTTATTAACATCTTTATTTGAATGCAAAGTGGTGTACTTATTATCCGATGTAATACCATCAATCTGCTTCCCTTTGTATTCACTGTCATAGCAGCAACGATTACCCTTTTCACCAACAGCTAAACTGTTCATACAGTTACGTACAAGAGCGTCAAGAGGTGTTGATGCAAGGGCATTTTGCGTCACAAACTTCACAAGACCTCTTTGGGGTTTCAGCATCCATAGATGATAGCTATTTTCTGACAACGCATAATACAAAACCGTACAATTTGGTGAAAGTCCCTCTAATGTTTTCTCGATATCACCCACTGTCATTGGTAAAGCAGTATCGAAGCTGTTCAAAGTCGTAGCATTTCTTCTTTTCACGATATTGAAATAAATTCGAGAACGATTCAGCTCAGATATTTCTAAAGCTTCTTCGTAACACTTCAACTTCACAAGCACATCTTGCAGACCTCTGCAACACAACTCCAATTTCTTCGCCGTAGAGTTCTGTATAAGAATTTCAAAATGGTGCACCGTGTTTACGATATTCTCAAAATATAGAATAGCTTCTTTAAAGTGCCTACGTGCCTCTTCGTAATACCCGAGTACTTTCAATACCTGTGCTAAATGCATTCCTGCATCAATTTCATCTTCCTTCATGTTGCATTCCTTCGCACGATTCATTGCCTCTTCTAAGTAATACCGAGCAAAATTAAGAGTGCCTTGGGTTTGGTACAGCTTGCCAATGTTCTTACAGGCAGTGCATTGGACTGTCCAAAGATGTTTCTCTCTGGCTAGCTGCAACAATGTCTTGAAATGCTCAATTGCTAAAGTATGATTTCCTAATTTCATGTAAGCTTCTCCTTGATTTTTGACCGCATTTACTACAGATTCGGAATCATTAAGTGCCTTCGCTATCAATAATTGCTGATTTATAAACTCTCCAGAGAGTGCATTGTTTCCCATTGCAGCATAAACAAGACCTATGTTTCCATATGCAGTTGCCATTCCTGATCGATCTTGGAATCTTTTACAAATAGCCAATTCTAGTTCGTGGCTTTTGATTGCTTCAGTGAGCTGGCCTTGCTGTCGTTGCAGCTTGCCAATATAGGAGTAGATCTTGGTGAGATTGTCTTGACTTGTGCATGTCACAATCTCTAAGTATTCATTAGCATATTTCAACGCCGTTTCAGAATCATTAATAGAATTGTAACATGCTGATATATTCCACAGAATTTGGCATTCCAACTGATTATTCCACTCAACTTGTCCATTATCATTCTCATCTAGTTTTCTGCCGATTCCCAGAAGTTTACTGTTATATGATATGGCCTCGAAGAAGTTGTTCTCACGTTGATATGCGTTGGCAAGTATGATGCAGCATTGCATTTTCAGTATCTTATTCGATTGTCCCAGTGCGTTTTTCAGGCATTCCCTAGCTATTTCAATCCCTTTATCACAAACACCCAGTTTTAAGTAAGAGGAACTCAACTTCAGCATCAGGCTTGTTCTTGAAGGCAATTCGATACTCTCTTGTTCAAAAGATGATTGGTCCAAAACGTCGAGAGTGACCTCAAGAACTCTGCAGCAAGCATTAAAGTCGTTTGTCAAGAACAGGGTCTCAGCAAAGTTTGAAAAATTGTTGATGATCGCACAACATTGCTCTACAGGGTTGTGTATTTCTGCAAAATGAAAATAACAGTATCCATCAAACTTGCATAGATCAGACACATAAAAGCCCGCTTTTCTATAAGTTAGACAACAAGTATGTCAGTCCCAGCCCCACTGGCATGCATCATTTGAAATTTCTTCACCTGTCTTGAAATCTACAAGTAGATTTGTGCAAGTAAGATAATTTTGGGGTCTGTGAGTGAATAGCATCATATGCATTGGATTCCATGAGAGAAAACCAGTGCAAATCTTAATTTTGGCCCAATTTCGCGAACAGTTTTCTTTCCAATTCAGGTGTTCTTTCTTCTTTGCTCATTTTGATGTTTAAGACAGGGAACGCTTACACTGAAAAGTAGATTATTTCAATCACCTCTCTTCTCCTGATTCGAAAGCATTTACAATTCTCTCAACACAACTTTGGACAGTTTGCAGGTATGATTAGAGCTTGATTAAGCCTGGCAATAATCAATCATTCTCAAAAATACTACAATCAAGCTTGATCGAGTTTACCTTCCAGTTCAGAAGATGCATGCAGCAAACTGGCGCAAGTGGTGCAAAATTCTTACTTAAATTAAGCTCTCAAACATACTCAAATCATACTTAAAACAAATTAGTATCAAGCTTGAATCATGCTCCAAACATACTAAATATTTTGCAAAGAGAAGTCAGAATATCAAGTTGGACAACTGACTTAGGGTAAGTCATATTCTCATGAGTCAGATTATTCTAGTTCAATGAGATTTAGCTTAACTGCAAGTTTAACTGTAATTCTGATGCATCAAACAAGAGTTGATGAGTTGATGACAGACAAGATATCATGGTGAGGATGAGGATGATTAAATGACAAATCATGATCTCAATCTCTCTTTATCATTATGTTAAGCTTGGTGTCAATTTAGCATTCAAAGCACTCCTGTCATTGAAAACTTACCAGGGATTAAAATGGCCAGAGCAACCCAACAGAAACTTTATCACCAGTTTCTTTCTATCTAGAGATAATTCATGCATTTACCCTTATTCACATAATTCAATCATCATAGAGATCAACTGCAAATTCATGCACATGTGCATTTGATCACCTTTTCAAGTGAATAAGGTGAGGTGGGTTGTGCCAAATGTTGAGAAGAGAGTGCCACCAGCAATTCAAATGCTCCATTTGCTGTTTCTAATTATCATTATAATGGATGGTTAACTTTAAGTTACCTTTCAATTCTCCACTCAGATTTTTACCATCTGTGAGGTATTCTTCTAAATAATCAATTGCCTTGAAAAGAAGATCTTTCGGTCTGCTTGGTTCTTCAATATACTTTTTGAGGGTCATTTGCAGATCTTCATGCTTTTCGTTGTCGTTTGCTGCCGTAGCATCCAGATTATCTTCATGTGTCATTTCATCATCCATTTTGCGACTACTATGAAAAATAGAAATATCTTATTGGTAATGAGCAAGAGTAATTGATGGCAATACATACATATTTTTCTTTACAGAGGAAATAAGGATTTGAGGCTGTACTAGAAATTTCTGAAATCATCAGGCTTATGGTACTTGAGCTTCTTAAAGGAACTGGATAAGAAACTATAAGGGAAATATTTTGATTTGGCTCTTCTCTGCTGAGCAAATTTACTGTTCAACAAATTAAAAAAGAATTTCTCATCTTGGAGATTAGCCTTTAGTTTGCACTTTCTTCTGATACACATTAAACCTCCATATGTTTTGGGATGGGTGCAACATAAATGGATTTCCAACAAGCATTTTCATTGATCTTTCACCCAAAGACAGCCTGTAACTAGATAAGGATCTTTCCTTTTGAATTTAGCCATACAAAGGAATTTCTCCTTTTAAAATGCGATATTTGATAAACAAAAGGAGGATTTGTTTAAATATTTCTTATCCAGCTCCTTTAAGAGTTTCTTACAAGTTCCATGATAATATTTGTGTTCACTTCCTGTCAAAATAGCTTTGAATAATGGATCCATCCACAGGGAAACCAGTATTCACCTTTTGCGTATTGCCTTTTATCTTTCCGATGCAGTGTAGCGCCTGTGGTATGGCAGTGATGGAATTGTACATGGTGGTGAAATGCAAGGGAGTCCTTCACATGTCTGTCCTTTGCATCTTTCCATCTGAATTTCACCATGCATGTACAGCGAGGGTGCATTTCATGCACTTAAAGGCCTGAAGATCTTTGGCGTTGGGTATCGGCGGTATTTGCCAGACCATTAAGGTTTGGAGATCTAAGGAGCCAAAACTTTGTTTCCAAAATGAAAAACAAAATCATCACGCTCAACTTGCATCATTTTGTGTTTCTTTCCTTAACAGTTTGCAATTTTTTGCATCTTCCTGTGATTTCTGTGGCTCTTCTTTTCCGTTGGGTTGGTTCTGCCTAAATTCTCACGTGGCTGTATATTCCAGACACAAAGTTGATCGTCGATTTGGCATGCAAAATGCTACGCTTCATTAAGTTGAATATTGTTGACCTGTTTATCGCAAGAAGCAACATTGACACCATATTTTCGAATTCACGCTGCAAGCAGGGGCACTGTGTGTTTATGGGGGACCAGGACTTTATTTCAAAAACTTGAGATATGTGAAAATACCGAGTGAGATATGTATGGAGAACATGGGAATAAAAGGCAAGTTTGCTCTGTGATTAAAGGATTTTGTGAAATGGGTTTCATGAACTGATTGTCTGGCAAATACTGCCATCCGGAATTTACTGTGCCGATACCCTAGACCTGACTTCTGTTGGCAAAGTGGCACCAGTTTTTCAGTAAAATTGGTTCTTGGCATGATGGTGCTTCAAAATCTGCTTACCTTGAAGTGCATGTGAAGTTGTCCTGATCCAAGGACTCGGATCCACAATAGACGATTCCGCAAAAGATGGCGGACCTCATTTCACGCAATGCATGATAGGAATATGCCCCCTAGCAATGCATAGCTACCAAAATTTACGACTGCTGCATAAAATCTTGACCACAGCTACGATCGCTACGATAAACTTAGGCCGCCGCATCTCAACTTTATCGTAAAATCCACGCATATTCTTTTGGACACCTGAAGTCTGCGAAGTCTTCTGAAAACGGTAGACTTCCCAGATAAAAACCTCTGCTACCAAAGGATGCAAATTCTGAAAGCAGTAGAGTTAACAGTCGGCAGACTTGGCGGAGAAAAATCTCAAAAGAATGAGAACTCTGAAAGAAAGTTAAAGAGTTCGAACGTTATGTTCGGTCGAGTGAACTGAAGCCATTGCAATACTTATGTTATGCAAATCTCAAGAGAAAAGAATTTACATTATTTCATTCTTTTTTCGAATATTGTTAGAACTTTTTTATCCAGGGTCTCTTCAACAATTCTCCACTTCAATCAGTTATGTAAACAAGGTCAAAATCTTCTTGAAATCTTGACGAAACAACGAAAATAGCTGGCCATCTACATCTTGATATTGTTGGAAGACAAACTGTAAATTGTTGCTAGCGAAGGCTTATGAGAGTATAGATTTCACGATGAAGTCGCGACGGCCTACATCTATTTTAGCTGCGGTCAAGATTTTATGCTGCAGTTGTAAGTTTTGGTAGCTATGCGTTACTAGGAGGCATATTCCTATCATGCATTGCGTGAAATGAAGTCCACCATCTTTTGCGGAATCGTCTATACTTGTAAGTCGCTGCGCGCGCAAGTCATTGTCTCTTTTCTGGTCCGGTAGCCTAATATTCTAGCTAATTTCACAAAAATTAAGTGACTAACTTCAATGGGTACCTTATTTCAATCGCTGTCTATGGTATGAATGATTTAACAGGCCATATTACTTTCAGGTTGTGCATTATTCAGAATTTCGTAGCAGACATCAAAGGTTATTTGATCGACCAAAAGACCCATCAACCGCATCAACCATAACCGAGACCTTTTCTTTAGAGGTCAAAACCAGTCAAAATTCCTCCTGAACAGCTATGTTGGTAGAAAACAGATATGCAATGGTTGCATTTAGTTCATCTTTACCTTAAACGGCAAAATCTTACCAGATAGACTGCAAAAAGGGCGAGAACTTCTTCCGGCAGCAACCTTTTCAGAAGGAAGCCATTTTGAGTCGACTCAATTTGTTACCACAGCAACTATAAAGCCTCGTTTCCAAACAGGAGACAAAAATGCAAAAAATTTAAAACTTATTGTGGATATTGTGAATCCCTCGTGAATGTGAAGAGACATCGTACGAGGGTATTGGATGGTCCTCCCGATAATGGGTACGTTTTTCTCTTTCTACTGCAGGGGTCGCAACTTGGGAGTGCTACATGAGGCTACAGTCCCCCATCGGAAGCATTCATGCCCCCGTTTGAAGGAATTTTTGGCGCATTGTAGGAGAACATTTGGCAAAATGACGTACGAAAACTGCTTTTTTCAGCCATTTAGTCGCTTGTGGGCAGTTCCAGTTACTCTGTTGGGAGATCTCTGGTGCAATCACTGTGCCAGTTCCGTTGTAGCGCAATCTGTGTGCAAAGTGTTCGGTCCAGGTACACAGATGCATCAAGACAGCTGGCGTTGCAGAAGTCCGGCAGAAGTGAACCCGAAACTGATGAAAACTCCAAAATACGTCCCTGTGTATAGTATCCCTTGGCTGACTACTACTGGAATGCTCCCGGAAGGAAAGCGTCCCGATGTCTACCGGTTGGTTACTGGAACAGATTCGGCGAGCCGCTGTATTATATTCCCGGCAGATATTCTAATGTGAAAAGTGAAATAAATCAAAACTGGTCAAGGATGAGGAGGTGTTTTTGTGTCTTGTAGTGTTATTAAGATCTTACAAAAATTGGGCAAAACTTCTAACAAAACCCTGCATGCTGCATGACAAACCCCGACAAAGCTCGCATATAGCTTTTGGTAATGGGTGCATTTAATAGATTTCCCCAGATTTGTCAATGCAAGGACGACATAGCAATCTAAAACGCGAAATAGATAGTAAATGCACTAATAGACCTTTTAGCTATTCAGCAAAAGAGCCTGGATCGAGCGTTATTTTCATACATTTTTATAAACGAGATTCGATCGAGTGGCGTTAGAGCTTCTATCACTATTGTGCACATTCGAAAATTCTACAAAATGTAGCGAAGTATCGTTCGCTTGATATTCTTTTTCAGAATAGCTAAAAGGTCTATTGATATTTTAGATCGATTCCGACCATCTACTGTCACGGCAGAATTATAACAAAATAGCAAAATTTTCTTTGAAGTAATTTGGTTCAAAGAAATTGGTCATTGAGTATTACACCAACCTTTTTAAAGATTTTGAACCTATGCTCACATAGTGAAATTAGGATTGTCTTTAGATAGGCCAAATATATAAACATTGAAAGTATATTTGATGCCGCAAAATATTATGCCCAAAAATTACAGCTCACTTTGAGCAACAAAAATGTCACTTTCAGGCAATATTCTGACATAAGAAATCAGACATACCTCCTCCCATGTGAACCTGGTGTTCCGTTGGAAAGATGGCACAGCAAGGACAAAATTTAAGGTTAACTACATTTCATGGAGATTCGTATAACTATTCTACACTCAGCAATTTTTTGTATAATGAAGATTAAGTGTAAGTGTTCTTTGTTTCTCTTTAGACATAAATTAGTCGTTAGACAGCACAGCTTTGCCACTTTGCCAATCATTTACATACCTTTACACATTACACAATAATACTAATACTGACGATACCAAGCATTTATCCTAAAATTTTACAAAATATCGGGTGAGCCAGAAAAAGTTCCCAATTTTAAGGATTCATAGCGCCAACAGTACTTCACAAATTTCAATGATTCTAGTTCTAGTAAAAGCCCAGAGATCGAAGTATTTTGGTGATTTCTCTCGTTGTCCTACCAACACTGGAAGCATCGGTAAATTTAACTTTATAAAATTTAATGGTTGCAAAGTTGTAAGGACTCTCCTTGCACAGAATAATACACAATTAGCGTTTCACTTCTCTCAAGAGTTTTATGATCAACAGACAGGAAAAATAGACGATTTCGCTAAAGATGGGGGCGAAAAACTTTTTACCAAGTTGCACTGCATCTTTTAATCGAACGCCTATAGAATTGTTAAGAAATTGCAATTAGAGCGCACTGCATCTTGATAAAAAGTTTCTCGCCGACATCTTTAGCGTTATCGGCGATTTGGATATCATGAGATTTCCGATTCTCCTTAAAAGTCATTTGCCCCAACTATTTTACTAATTAGAAACTGACGTTCGATCTCATGCCATTCTGTTACCAAAAGTTTCTTGCGAGTCTCTAACATTCTTAAAGCTCTGAATTTCGGGTAGGTTGGTTAATGCATACTAGCTAAGAAGCGTATCATTCAAAGCGATTGTTGCAAAGACCACATTCAAGACTTCCTATGATCCTCGATACTTCCTATTAAGAGAAGCCTTCAAAAGAAATTTTTGCTCGAGACACTTTCAAATGACAAGAAACAATCACCATTTGAAACAGCAGTGGTTTCCACAACATTCAAAAGAAACATGTTCTTGCGTCATTTTCAAGTCATACGAAATATCTTTGAAACGTCTAAAAAGCAGCGGTTTTCACAAACTTCAACAGAAAAAATTTTCTTGGGACATTTGCAATTGATAAGACTGATCTTTGAAACTGTTCGAACAAACAGTGTTTGAACAAAGCTACCGCGAAGTAATCAAGCTCAACTAAACCTTTGGACTATCGTTCGTGCAACATCAATAGTCTCGAAGCCTGAAGCTGGTAGGCCAATGGCTTCTAATTATAACCCATTGGATGCTAATTCTAGCTTCTAATTCTAACCCACCGGCCGGATGATCAATCTATCAAGAAGCCATTGTGAACCAGGGTCCTTTGCAGGCACGCTAAAATTTTAGACTGTCTGAAAAATCATATTTGGCCCCAGGGGGACGCCCTATTAGTAAGTGACGGGGGTAAGACATCTTTTGGGTTTGTAAAACGTTGTCTAGCATACCTTTGGGTACGCTATTTGCTGCATAATCGGTATATTTTTGTGGTTGCTGATGAGAAAATTTAACAAGGTGAGTGCTAGGCTGAGTTTTTCACCAAAATATTGCAGGGCAGCTGCCAAAAATGCTATAAAACCTTTAGTTTTCATGCACTATGAAGCTATGAGAATATTTTTGGGGTCTAATGTCCTAAATTTAGTATATTTTTAGGCTCAGCATATTTTTGCCTTCTAAAATGTCCTAAATTGAGTATTTTTTGGGTTTCTCAAACATATCCTGTGTCTGACCTCCCTGTCACATAACAATAGAAGTCCCCACTGGGATTTGGCCTAACCAAAAACTAAAGATTCTCAATGCAGCAGTTGAACTGATAGAAAGTTTCAACTAAAGCTCAACGACAGCTGTTTGGATCTTCATGGTTTCAACTTCGGCCTAATTTGATTCTCAGACCCTGGGAGACAATGGCTCTTCCCCTCAGCACAGGGACAAATACGTCTGATTAGCTAAAGGTTAAAATTTTCTAAAGTTCTTCATGACAAGAATGCATTGTTTGCATAATAAGCAGGAGTGTTATTACTTGGAGGAACTGCTTGTATTCTCCATAATTCTCTGTTGTTTGAAAAACCTTGCCGTCCATGTAACATTGTATAGTTATTAATATAAACTTGATCACCTTTTGCATATGTATGACCAAAGAAACATCTTTCATTAAATGAAATATTCTTGATGTCATCTTCCAACTCTTCTACTGTTTGCATTGTACCTTCAGGAGATGCCGTGATGTCATGCCAACTGTACTGGCGGGTGCTTGGATGTTCTTTTGCTGTCCATAACTGCCACCATCTCAGTACATCTTTCCCTGTCCAAGGACACTTCATCACCAATGGGTAATGATAGATATTCCCTTTTCCTCCAAAATACAGTTCCTTCTTGTTTGGCTGGCTTAGTTGTGTCTCATACGACAACACAGTTTTCCTCCACTGCTCAATCACCTTGCCGTTTAGTGCCATGATAGCGGCGTTTGAATCAACAAATGTTGTCTGGCCTTCATTGCTTGTGAGATCAGTATCTTTGCAGTAAAGAAGAAACTCTCTAGGGAGGAAGTCCTCATATTTGTAGTCTTCTTGTGAGATGTCCATGTAGCGTGGAGGGGCCATTAGGTCTATGTGCATAGGCAGTTCTTCATAGCTGCATGTATTACCTGGCATGGTGTCATTTGGTTTCACTTTGTGGATATAGCCAAATTCCCACTTCACCATTCCATGACTCAATCTTGGGTAGTATGATGCTATCATTTCATCTTCATTTTCAAATTTCTTGAATCCTCGTAGAACGACAATTCCAAATTCTTTGACCAATGACGACAATGCTTGTGACATGATGCAACCACTGTCCAAAGGCTCACCAGATTCATCAATCAAGTGATTCTCAATCATGATTCCGCAACCTCCCCTCTTCATTGAAATGTCGAAGGATGGAGTGTTCTTCTTCACATATTTGAAGTATTTCTCCTCAACATGCAGCCGAATATACATCCAGTCATTGCCATTGAATTTGACTTTGAGAAGAGAGGAATTTTTCACTTTGATGTTCTCAATCGCCGTTTTCTGATCAACCACAAATTTACCTTAAAGGAAACACCATATAAGATTAATTTTAAAAAGTTAAGAGAGATACAAAGCCCATCACCATTTTGGTCAAAGCACTGCAGAGCAATTGTGCCCTACTTTGAATACCGAGAGAGTCAAAAAACGTTTACATGTTTCATGGGCTCTAGAGTAAAAAGTGCGTGCCCTTCGTTCAAAACGAAATAGTTTATCTATCAGTCAAATGTAAATTTAGATGTGAAAAGTTTCCATTGCTAATTCTTGTAAGGGGTTTCTATGGGAACCAAGGATTCCACGCTCCGTTCTGGTACATGGCAATAAAATTTAAATTCAACCTTGTTTTGAATTTCAGAAATTGGATTTTAATTTCAACAGCAAATAAACCTTGGATCGATGTGGAACGTTGAATTTACCAGGTTCAACGACGTAAAGAATATGAATTTACAAACAAAACCACCCTTTTTTACGCATCATCGGTATTATTATCCTTTTTACCTCCTTACCTTCAAAGGTGTCGAAGCAGACCACGTGATGCCAGGGTGTGCGAAGAATACCTCCGTTGTCTGCATTGTTCTTGAACAAATCAATTGGAAATTTACCGGAATGTGGATGGTGATGATGAATGCTCAGACGAATGAAATCCCGGACAGTTGTTTGTTGCTTTAGAAACCGGTCCAGTGCCACTCCTTGCTCCATCATGCCTCTGGTGATTTCTTTGATGAATCCCCTTGTTGCTTTGCTGCGTTTTGACCCGGGTAGACTTGGCATGCGGTCTTTAAGCATAAACTTAAGAAGCTGCCTGTATCGCTGGAGGAAAGCAGGATTGGCCTCGATCTCATCATCGAAGGACGCCAGAAACGATTCATCTCCAAATCGCTCTCGCAGAACAGTGGATATCTTGGCAGTTGGCACGTTCTTGAATTGCGGAAAGTTAGAGAGTGATATCAACTCTATGACATCGTCAGCTCCAGAATCATGGATCATTTTCTGCAAGGCACGGTGGTAGATAAAGTAGTCTTCTTCACTGACACCAACATATTGATCGAACGTGTGATAATCTGACAAGATTGTGATGACAACACCATGGCTGTAGATGGCTTGCAGTTTTCGTGCCGTTGTTAGCAATGAGCGAATGGCGAGGAATTCAGCAAAGTCAGGCCTTACACCAAACACCTTTTCAATGTTGTTTGGACTCTTGGTAGGGAAGCCAGGAAGGAAGAATCTGAGGGGTAGTTCTCTGACGACAAGATTGAAAATACGGCTACGTAGATTGTCGTAATCTGATTTATTGTACAGGTTCCCATATCCATACATCCAGTTGTCCAAAACAATATCAAGGATCGTGTTCACATCTTGAAAGCGCGATTTTTTGTCCTCAGGAAGCGCTGAATGGCATTGGTGCAATCGTCTTTTCTTAGGTGCTGGCTCTGCGGTGTAAGGGCTGTATGGAAGGCTGTTGAAGCAAAATAGAATTATCATTCAGATGAAAAACTTACATTGGGAACTAATGTCCCTTTCTACAGGGTGCTTCAGAAAAACGCAACCCACTTTCATTCGAGTTTCTTCATGAAATGATAAAATTTGAATCAATATGAGGCATACCATCTGAAATTACAATCTATCTTCTTTTCATCGATATCCAGGTTGGCTGATTTCTTGAACTTTTCATAGTTTAATTAATGTTTTCATAAGTATGGCCTATTTTAGATGCTGGAAAGTGACATGGCAGTTACATAAATAATTATTGAAGTATTGGCTTAAGTGGCTGAAACGATAATCCCTGAAATGGCCGCATAGTGGCTAAACCGTAATTCGACACACTTTTGTATTGGCTGTCCGGATACTTCGTAGTTCGGTAGCTAACTAATCTATAGATCAAAGGATAAAAAACCCCATAATTTCGCATGGGTATGAATAATTTCAACCTCAACTGTCGGTGAGAGAAGTTTCGATGCCATTTCCAAATACATAGAAGTCAACATACCTAACACTTTTACTTTTTCTGCCAGGCATTTTGTTTATGCGTATTGATCGTTGCTTCTTTGTTTCCTCGATACTTAAGAGTCTTTTTATTTTCTCTTGAGAGAGAATTGATTTTCAATGACGTTACTCTCTTTTGCGTGTTCTTGATCTGTGGGAAGAAATGGAGAGAGAGTCAACTCAACTTTTGTGATAGGAAATGCTTAAGTTTTACCATTAGGAGGGGACCATTAGCAGGTTAGGAGGCGTAGCTGTGCCATTCAGAAATCAAAAGTACCACCCGTTAAAATCCGGGAAATTTGTGAAAAGCATACCTAAATCCGGGAGAAGCCAAAGAGCTACACCCACAAAGTATACCCTTGAATGATTTTGTACCAAAAGTCATACCCATAAATCTGAAAATAGTTGGAATCGAGGATACGGAGCACTGAGTCATGCACTGCCCCTCATTTGGTGTTCAAAGGATTGATCTCTTCGCTGGAATTTGTACAAGAAATGCAAATCTTGCTAATGATGTTCTGTTGCAAATCTTACTGCACGGCGATAAGAATTTTCCAAACAATCTCAATAGAAACATCCTTGAGTTAACAATACGTTTTATACATAGTACTGGTCGCCTTGAATAAAGTATCTCGCCTCGATCTCCCTCAGTAAGCCAACAACTATTTTAGTTAATTATCATATGTAATGTCTCTCTCAAATTATATTTGAGGTGAGATCTGTAATAACACAAAATTACTCATAACGCAGCAAACATCTTGTCTGCTATCATTCGCGGACATTATCATTCGCGGACATTTTTCACCTGATATGTACCTGTCTCGTTTCAGGCAGAGTGTATCGTTCTTCTCTCCTTTTTTCATGCCTTGTTCTTCTTTCTGTTCTTAAATCATTCGTAAATAGTCTTAGTTTTTTTGTGATGCCACGGAGTGGTCTTATCATTTTGCATCCAGTGGCAACGCCCTCGCAGTGTCGTTAACTTTTCTGTAAGTAGCGTAACTAGTAAGTTTGTATTGTAAATTTTTATTGGAAAGTGCAAAAATCACTAGGTAGACTTAAACATCTATATACATAAGGCCGGATTCTATCTTGAAAAAGATACTGTAAAAGTGGCACAACTCCGTACCATAGAGTACTTGAGTAGCACCCGGGAGCAATTGCTCTCATTTGCCCCCCCCCCTCAAATCCGCCACTGGATTTAACTGATAATGTCGGGGCGTTACTATATCCCTGAGTCCGAGTTTAGGTTTCAATCATACGAGTACTGCCACAGAATAAGGCCCCTGCCTAACAACCTACACTAAATAACCTACGACTACAAAGACGGGCAAGGGACGGGGTGCTCTCCTACAAGAATACTTCACGAGACGAAACTGGAAGTAAAGTTCGTTCATAAACTTTGCACTCTTGGTACAGCATCAAATGGCAAGAATGGAACTAGAATGGAATATATAGTTCAAAAATAGAAGAAACAGGTACTAAAATCAAAGTGTACCATACAGTGCACTAAGCAGTGTTCTCTCGAAAAGTGAGAAACGTGCATGCGAATGTTCACTTTGGCTTTGGATCCATCCATAAAAGTGATTAAAGATTGCTTACCAAATGACCTTGCTGACTGTCTTGTTTTGCTTCTTCTGTCTTTCTCGGTTGTCGATGCTGATCGTCTGCCTCTGCTGATTTCTTTCGCGCTATTTATGCATTTTGCTGTTATGGTGGTTGAAAAATTATTTGCGTTCATGATGATAGCGAAACCACTTGGTTTGCGAAAAGTCACCCTCGCTTCTCAGTAGATGTAAAAGCTATACGTCATACACCCACTTTCTTCTCATTGCTGGCATCTGGTTGCATTTTAGGACTTCTGATTTGTATCCATGGGAATGGAATCAAAAACATTCGTAAGAAAACTATTCGTAAGAATGCTTGGATTCCCCGCCTTTGTTCCTTTTGTTTAAAGGGATTTGCTATTGGTCGACTGCTTTATTGCAACGTCATAAGGATTCCCTCGTACGAAACTGCAGATTCTCGAAAGGATAGCCTGCGTGCAGTCTCGCAGGCTACGAAAGGGTCGATCTGGTGCAATGCGCATGCGTTGCAATGCTGACTGCACGTAGTGACGTATGCCTCTTTGTATCCATAGAAATTTGGTATCGCAAAGAATGCGTCAGATAGCATACCGTTTGCATTCTCCCTCCTTTGTTCCATTTGTCTCATTGAAAAGTCGCGATAGCCCATTTTCCTATATCCTAGGAATGCACTGTCATGTTTACGTTGCTTCTAATACGCTCCATTCCTTGTGAAAGTTTACTTATTCATTTATTCATTCAAATGCATCTTCCTCCATATGAGGTATGGCAGCAATACAAAAGACACAACACGAACAAGGATCAGCACTAAAAACCAAAATTAACAGTAACTAGGTAATATGAATCGAAGAAAACAGACAGAAACAGTAATGTCTGAGGGCAACAAGACCTTCAGGAACTGTTTCCACTTCGCTTTTAATGCTTCTCCTAGAAATTGCATAAGGCATGCATATCACTGGCTCACTCTTGTTCCATGTAAGTCGGATGAATTGCAAATTAGTAGGGAGTTATTCTACCTTAGCAATTAGGCTCTCCTAGCAGCAAGACGCGGACGTCTTGGAAAACGCAGCTTATACTTTTTTATGCTTTTAGAGCACTCTAATTTTCCAACCTTTGCCCTCCCAGACTGCTGCTTACAGACAGACAAATTCCCTGAGAACAGTTTGCATCCTCGCATTTCCATCATTTTTGAATATACTCATATTGCATTTTGCTTCCCTTCTCGACGTCCTATTTTTGCATTGCGGCCTTCAAAAGCTTACTTTTCAGGGAGCCAGTTTCAGAATAGAACGTACAGTAAGTGTCTCGAGACTCGCAAGAGGTTAGTTGATTGTTGAACGAACTAAAGAACTATATGTTGGCGTCTTCGTGACTTCCGTCTTCTTGCTAAAACAGCCCATTGAATCAGATGCAACGCCATCTTTCGCATGGTTTGTTGCATCCATAGAAATTTTCTGTCGAAAGCGTAAGCTAAATCACCGTTCGGATTCTCCCACCTTCGCCGCTTTCGTTCCTTTTGTTTTGCTATTCATTATTCGACAGTTTTATTGCGTTAGGTCACGATTTATGTCTTAACAGAATTTCGTTAGTCTAGAAATGCACTGTCATGCTTGCGTTGTTATACATGACCTAAAATATGTGTGGATTGAACTAAATTCGTGGCGATATAAATAAGAACTGTATATACATCTGTATTTGAAAAACTGTGAATCTGCAAAATAGGGTATATCATTTTGGTTGAAGGCTGAAATGTGTGTTCACAAAACTCAATAAACAGCATGAGATTTGCAAGAGGGTGAGACATGAAGAAAACGATCCAACTATCAACCCCGAAACAAAGTTAGCTGAATTTATTTACTAATGCATCTGAGTTGGCAAATAAAAGACCTTGATTGTATTGTCAAGATTATAAGGCATGAAGAAAGCAAGCCAAGTTTACTTTTTCTTTCAAATTGTTAGTAACAGAATGATAAAGGACTTATTTTTGTGAAAATAGAGTATGACCGGCTAAAGACGCAAGCTTTGTAGACTCATATAATATCAGTGCAAAGTTTGACAATTTTTAACAATTCATTTCAGTAAAAACTTGTGATTTGGTAAGCAGTGTCCTCCTATCCAACATGAAACATGACCAAAGGTGTGATGACTGCTTGCTGGTTCAACACAACTGGCTAATTGAACTAATTGAAGTGGGTCATAGGCGTAGGAGACAGGGGGCTGGGGGCTACAGCCCTCCCAACTTTGGAAAAATGTGCAAAAATCAGCCATAATCGGGTAGAATATCAACCTTAAGTCGGGCGAAATTTTTGTAAACAATGGATCTTTTATCGGGCAGCCCCCTAAATTTCATCCCCCCCATACGCTTATGAAGTAGGTTGATTGTAACAGAATCTGAAATTATTCAGTTTCAAGTTTAGCCCAAATTCGATATGGAAGCCAACCTAATTGGCTGAACTTTGTTTGTCAAACTTGCAATAACTTTGCAAGAACTTTCTATCATGTTAATTGGGTCGAGCCGACGAGACGAAACAGATACCACGAACTTGACGTTTTCCCTTTATCTACGAACAATAGCAACTTAACAGTAACGACTATAAATGAAACAAACAAGTGGTAAATAAGAATAGGCAATGAATTTTGCTGTTGAAAGCCTTAATGCGAACTCTTTCTGTTACCAAGAAACTCTTTGACCTCAGTGTCGAATGATCAACTTTTTGTCTGCACCGTACGTGCTCTGAACTCCGACTGCCAGTTACAGAGGCACTGCCAGAAGTCTGGGTACGAGAAGGAAGTAACAACGTCACGCAAGGGCACAAGGCCAAACCAAATGAATGGGTTGTCATTTCCTTCACAATAATTTCTAGGTAAAATGCACCAGATACCCCAAATTCCCCTCAAACCATCCGTACTCTTCTGGATTGTCAAACAAAAAATAAATTTGATAAATGAATATGTTGAAACCTTACAGCAAGATGATGTGCCTTTCGAGGCTAAAAAGGGGCAATCCAAAACTCTCTCGTGAATCAAATCCCTATGAAAGCTCCCCTGGGGAAAGGATGGTAATATATTTTTCTTAGCCAATAAAAATTTGTCAAGAAATATTGATCTGAGAATTTGATTCAAGCAAACACATCATTTCACATTTCTCAGTTTATTGTAGTTATTGCACTGTTCTTGTAGTTACTGCCATAAACCAAAGAGCCATTTGTCAATCAGGATCCGTTTTTGGTATTACGACGTGATTTGTTTTATTCGTAAATTATTTTTTTTTAATCTGATGTTTCATTTTAAAACCATCCGATTTAATGAGTAATGCTAACGTCGCTTCGGTCAACAGAGACCCACCATACTACTCTGAAGAACCTGACCCTATTTAGGCCCAGACTCTGAGCCTCATAGAGTACCAATCAGATTGCAAGATTTGTGAATTTCTATGGTGATAGCAGAAATCATAGAACTTTTGATTCGATTGAGTAACTGATAACATTCGGACGAAATTCGAGATTCCTGGCCGTGATTTCATCATAATTCGACTGATGAATGCAGAAAAAATTGGGTCAACTTTTGAGGCCCAGAGTCCACGTTGAACAAGGTTTACCGCAGACATACAATACAAGGGACTCATCATCATAAGTCTAGAAAGGACCCTGAGTGACAATGGCTGTTTAAGTAGATCCTCCGGCCGCAGGAAAAACCCCTGCAGAAAAAGGCCAGTTTTCTGAAAAGCCCGTAGCCAGAGATCAGGCTCACTCGCAAAGAGATGTAAAGTAATCAGGCTAAAAAGTCCGTTATGACAAGAATGCATTTTCTCTATAATAAGCAGGAGTTTTATTGCTTGGAGGAACTGCTTGTATTCTCCATAATTCTCTGTTGTTTGAAAAACCTTGCCGTCCATGCAACATTGTATAGTTATTAACATAAACTTGATCACCCTTTGCATATGTATGACCAAAGAAAAATCTTTCGTCAAATGAAATATTCTTGATGTCATCTTCCAAGTCTTCTGTTGTTTGCATTGTATCTTCAGGAGATTCCGTGATATCATGCCAACTATACTGTCGACTGTTGGGATGCTCTTTCGCTGTCCATGCTTGCCACCATCGCAGTACATCTTTCCCTGTCCAGGGACACTTCATTACCAAGGGATACTGATAAACATTCCCTTTTCCTCCAAAATAAACTTCCTTCTTGTTTGGCTGGCTTAGTTGTGTTTCATACGACAACACAGTTTTCCTCCACTGCTCAATCACCTTGCCGTCCAGTACCATTATAGCAGCATTTGAATCAACAAATGTTGTCTGGCCTTCATTGCTTGAGAGATCAGTATCTTTGCAGTAAAGAAGAAACTCTCTCGGTACGAAATCCTCATATTGGTGGTCTTCTTGTGAAATGTTCATGTAGCGTGGAGGAGCCATCAGGTCTATATGCATCGGCAGTCCTTCATAGCTACAAGTACTACCTGGCATGGTGTCACTGGGTTTCACTTTGTGGATATAGCCAAATTCCCACTTCACCATTCCATGACTCAATCTTGGGTAGTATGATGCTATCATTTCATCTTCATTTTCAAATTTCTTGAATCCTCGTAGAACGACAATTCCAAATTCTTTGACCAATGACGACAATGCTTGTGACATGATGCAACCACTGTCCAAAGGCTCACCAGATTCATCAATCAAGTGATTTTCAATCATGATTCCGCAACCTCCCCTCTTCATTGAAATGTCGAAGGATGGAGTGTTCGTCTGCACATATTTGAAGTATTTCTCCTCAATATGCAGCCGAATATACATCCAGTCATTGCCATTGAATTTGACTTTGAGAAGAGAGGAATTTTTCACTTTGATGCTCTCGATCGTCGTTTTCTGATCAACCACAAATTTACCTTAAAGGAAACAGCATATAAGATCAATTTAAAGTTGAGAACGATACGAAGTGCATCGCCACTTCTGTCAAGCACTACAGAAGCCTACTCTCAAGCTCTGGCAAAACGACTGGACATTTGCAATGAATATTGACTGAACATTGCTCATCGTGTCCAGTGTGTGAACACATGAAAAATTTTTGGGGGTGGCAAAGCGACCAAACACTGTCCAGTGATCATTTTCTCTGCGGTAAAAGGCGCGTGCTTTTGGGGTCTGGATTTTAGTTTTAGGAGCCTTGGGTAAACTGATGACAGGATGTTAAGGGGATGGAAACAGAAAATCTGCCGCCAAAATTTTGACATTAATAATAATCGTTTTTAAGAGAAAAATTGAAGATCGATTCGGCCTGCTGCCACTCCCATCAACATTATCGTATTCTTTTGCCAGGACTTTAAATGGTTCAATTGCGCCCTTTTTTGAATACCGAGAAAGTCAAAAAACGTTCACACGTTTGGTGGGCTCGGATATAAAGTACGTGGTAATGTTGATCTATTAGTCAAAGCCTAACTCGGATGATGAAATCTATTTTTTTCAATCACTCACCTTTAAGACCCACCCTGTGAATGGGGCATGCGAAAAAGTCCTGTAGGGGTTTGTATGGGAACCAAGGATTCCACGTTCCCTTCTGGCCCATGCTTAAAGTATATATGTCATGAACCTGATTGGTTCACACGATGCCAATCTCGTCCCCATAGCAAGTTCGTCGCTTTACCTCTACTCTGGGATACACGAGGCTGTTCGGCAATCTGATTGGCTGTTCGCTATTTTGGGCCGTAACTCCGATTTGCGTGGGGTAAACGACCTCGGCATGTCAAAATTCAACGTAAAATCACATTCTTTACCTATGCCAACCATCATTTGCTTTTGCAACTTATTTCCGAAATTCGAAGTATAACGAGCCATTTCATTTTTGAAGCTGCGGTGCAAGTTTCCCGAGTTTGCAACTTAGGCCCATTTTCTCTCCAAACAAAGCGAGTTTATCTTCACATCTAACACACTTACCGACCCCAGATTATTGTTTAAAGACCTTCAAAAATATTCAAATGAGGTCCTCAAAGTGTTTTTTTCAATTCAACCATTCATCCTCTAAAGAATCAGCGCCAGAGCAACGGCCATTTTCCGTCTCTTGGCGTTGCCCAAGCCAGGTGAAATCCATAATGGCTTCCAAATGCACACAGCTTATGAAGTTTTACCGAAATGTACCAGGGTGTTCATTCGGCTTCGTGCAGACTTATGACGACGAGTCCCTTGTATCCCAGCGGCAAACCTTGCTCAAGAGGAACTCATAATGAAACATTCAAAAACCTGACCCTATTTTTTTCAATCATCAATGGAATTATGATGGAATCACAGCTTCGAAACTATATCTCATGGGAGTGTTTTCAATTCTTCAGTCGAATCAAAAATCCTATCACATTTACACTGTAACAATAGTAATTCTCAAA
>OZ026498.1:4301920-4316920 GCA_964019985.1 Aurelia sp. 4 Dawson et al 2005
TTAATAGATTTCCCCAGATTTGTCAATGCAAGGACGACATAGCAATCTAAAACGCGAAATAGATAGTAAATGCACTAATAGACCTTTTAGCTATTCAGCAAAAGAGCCTGGATCGAGCGTTATTTTCATACATTTTTATAAACGAGATTCGATCGAGTGGCGTTAGAGCTTCTATCACTATTGTGCACATTCGAAAATTCTACAAAATGTAGCGAAGTATCGTTCGCTTGATATTCTTTTTCAGAATAGCTAAAAGGTCTATTGATATTTTAGATCGATTCCGACCATCTACTGTCACGGCAGAATTATAACAAAATAGCAAAATTTTCTTTGAAGTAATTTGGTTCAAAGAAATTGGTCATTGAGTATTACACCAACCTTTTTAAAGATTTTGAACCTATGCTCACATAGTGAAATTAGGATTGTCTTTAGATAGGCCAAATATATAAACATTGAAAGTATATTTGATGCCGCAAAATATTATGCCCAAAAATTACAGCTCACTTTGAGCAACAAAAATGTCACTTTCAGGCAATATTCTGACATAAGAAATCAGACATACCTCCTCCCATGTGAACCTGGTGTTCCGTTGGAAAGATGGCACAGCAAGGACAAAATTTAAGGTTAACTACATTTCATGGAGATTCGTATAACTATTCTACACTCAGCAATTTTTTGTATAATGAAGATTAAGTGTAAGTGTTCTTTGTTTCTCTTTAGACATAAATTAGTCGTTAGACAGCACAGCTTTGCCACTTTGCCAATCATTTACATACCTTTACACATTACACAATAATACTAATACTGACGATACCAAGCATTTATCCTAAAATTTTACAAAATATCGGGTGAGCCAGAAAAAGTTCCCAATTTTAAGGATTCATAGCGCCAACAGTACTTCACAAATTTCAATGATTCTAGTTCTAGTAAAAGCCCAGAGATCGAAGTATTTTGGTGATTTCTCTCGTTGTCCTACCAACACTGGAAGCATCGGTAAATTTAACTTTATAAAATTTAATGGTTGCAAAGTTGTAAGGACTCTCCTTGCACAGAATAATACACAATTAGCGTTTCACTTCTCTCAAGAGTTTTATGATCAACAGACAGGAAAAATAGACGATTTCGCTAAAGATGGGGGCGAAAAACTTTTTACCAAGTTGCACTGCATCTTTTAATCGAACGCCTATAGAATTGTTAAGAAATTGCAATTAGAGCGCACTGCATCTTGATAAAAAGTTTCTCGCCGACATCTTTAGCGTTATCGGCGATTTGGATATCATGAGATTTCCGATTCTCCTTAAAAGTCATTTGCCCCAACTATTTTACTAATTAGAAACTGACGTTCGATCTCATGCCATTCTGTTACCAAAAGTTTCTTGCGAGTCTCTAACATTCTTAAAGCTCTGAATTTCGGGTAGGTTGGTTAATGCATACTAGCTAAGAAGCGTATCATTCAAAGCGATTGTTGCAAAGACCACATTCAAGACTTCCTATGATCCTCGATACTTCCTATTAAGAGAAGCCTTCAAAAGAAATTTTTGCTCGAGACACTTTCAAATGACAAGAAACAATCACCATTTGAAACAGCAGTGGTTTCCACAACATTCAAAAGAAACATGTTCTTGCGTCATTTTCAAGTCATACGAAATATCTTTGAAACGTCTAAAAAGCAGCGGTTTTCACAAACTTCAACAGAAAAAATTTTCTTGGGCCATTTGCAATTGATAAGACTGATCTTTGAAACTGTTCGAACAAACAGTGTTTGAACAAAGCTACCGCGAAGTAATCAACTCAACTAAACCTTTGGACTATCTGCAACATCAATAGTCTCGAAGCCTGAAGCTGGTAGGCCAATGGCTTCTAATTATAACCCATTGGATGCTAATTCTAGCTTCTAATTCTAACCCACCGGCCGGATGATCAATCTATCAAGAAGCCATTGTGAACCAGGGTCCTTTGCAGGCACGCTAAAATTTTAGACTGTCGCCCTATTAGTAAGTGACGGGGGTAAGACATCTTTTGGGTTTGTAAAACGTTGTCTAGCATACCTTTGGGTAAGCTATTTGCTGCATAATCGGTATATTTTTGTGGTTGCTGTTGAGAACATTTAACAAGGTGAGTGCTAGGCTGAGTTTTTCACCAAAATATTGCAGGGCAGTTGCCAAAAATGCTATAAAACCTTTAGTTTTCATGTACTATGAAGCTATGAGAATATTTTTGGGGTCTAATGTCCTAAATTTAGTATGTTTTACGTTCAGCATATTTTTGCCTTCTAAAATGTCCTAAATTGAGTATTTTTTGGGTTTCTCAAACATATCCTGTGCCTGACCTCCCTGTCACATAACAATAGAAGTCCCCACTGGGATTTGGCCTAACCAAAAACTAAAGATTCTCAATGCAGCAGTTGAACTGATAGAAAGTTTCAACTAAAGCTCAACGACAGCTGTTTGGATCTTCATGGTTTCAACTTCGGCCAAATTTGATTCTCAGACCCTGGGAGACAATGGTTCTTCCCCTCAGCACAGGGACAAATACGTCTGATTAGCTAAAGGTTAAAATCTTCTAAAAGTTCTTCATGACAAGAATGCATTGTTTGCATAATAAGCAGGAGTGTTATTACTTGGAGGAACTGCTTGTATTCTCCATAATTCTCTGTTGTTTGAAAAACCTTGCCGTCCATGTAACATTGTATAGTTATTAATATAAACTTGATCACCTTTTGCATATGTATGACCAAAGAAACATCTTTCATTAAATGAAATATTCTTGATGTCATCTTCCAACTCTTCTACTGTTTGCATTGTACCTTCAGGAGATGCCGTGATGTCATGCCAACTGTACTGGCGGGTGCTTGGATGTTCTTTTGCTGTCCATAACTGCCACCATCTCAGTACATCTTTCCCTGTCCAAGGACACTTCATCACCAATGGGTAATGATAGATATTCCCTTTTCCTCCAAAATACAGTTCCTTCTTGTTTGGCTGGCTTAGTTGTGTCTCATACGACAACACAGTTTTCCTCCACTGCTCAATCACCTTGCCGTTTAGTGCCATGATAGCGGCGTTTGAATCAACAAATGTTGTCTGGCCTTCATTGCTTGTGAGATCAGTATCTTTGCAGTAAAGAAGAAACTCTCTAGGGAGGAAGTCCTCATATTTGTAGTCTTCTTGTGAGATGTCCATGTAGCGTGGAGGAGCCATTAGGTCTATGTGCATAGGCAGTTCTTCATAGCTGCATGTATTACCTGGCATGGTGTCATTTGGTTTCACTTTGTGGATGTAGCCAAATTCCCACTTCACCATTCCATGACTCAATCTTGGGTAGTATGATGCTATCATTTCATCTTCATTTTCAAATTTCTTGAATCCTCGTAGAACGACAATTCCAAATTCTTTGACCAATGACGACAATGCTTGTGACATGATGCAACCACTGTCCAAAGGCTCACCAGATTCATCAATCAAGTGATTCTCAATCATGATTCCGCAACCTCCCCTCTTCATTGAAATGTCGAAGGATGGAGTGTTCTTCTTCACATATTTGAAGTATTTCTCCTCAACATGCAGCCGAATATACATCCAGTCATTGCCATTGAATTTGACTTTGAGAAGAGAGGAATTTTTCACTTTGATGTTCTCAATCGCCGTTTTCTGATCAACCACAAATTTACCTTAAAGGAAACACCATATGAGATTAATTTTAAAAAGTTAAGAGAGATACAAAGCCCATCACCATTTTGGTCAAAGCACTGCAGAGCAATTGTGCCCTACTTTGAATACCGAGAGAGTCAAAAAACGTTTACATGTTTCATGGGCTCTAGAGTAAAACGTGCGTGGCCTTCGTTCAAAACGAAATAGTTTATCTATCAGTCAAATGTAAATTTAGATGTGAAAAGTTTCCATTGCTAATTCTTGTAAGGGGTTTCTATGGGAACCAAGGATTCCACGCTCCGTTCTGGTACATGGCAATGAAATTTAAATTCAACCTTGCTTTGAATTTCAGAAATTGGATTTTAATTTCAACAGCAAATAAACCTTGGATCGATGTGGAACGTTGAATTTACCAGGTTCAACGACGTAAAGAATATGAATTTACAAACAAAACCACCCTTTTTTACGCATCATCGGTATTATTATCATTTTTACCTCCTTACCTTCAAAGGTGTCGAAGCAGACCACGTGATGCCAGGGTGTGCGAAGAATACCTCCGTTGTCTGCATTGTTCTTGAACAAATCAATTGGAAATTTACCGGAATGTGGGTGGTGGTGATGAATGCTCAGACGAATGAAATCCCGGACAGTTGTTTGTTGCTTTAGAAACCGGTCCAGTGCCACTCCTTGCTCCATCATGCCTCTGGTGATTTCTTTGAGGAATCCCCTTGTTGCTTTGCTGCGTTTTGACCCGGGTAGACTTGGCATGCGGTCTTTAAGCATAAACTTAAGAAGCTGCCTGTATCGCTGGAGGAAAGCAGGATTGGCCTCGATCTCATCATCGAAGGACGCCAGAAACGATTCATCTCCGTATCGCTCTCGCAGAACAGTGGATATCTTGGCAGTTGGCACGTTCTTGAATTGCGGAAAGTTAGAGAGTGATATCAACTCTATGACATCGTCAGCTCCAGAATCATGGATCATTTTCTGCAAGGCACGGTGGTAGATAAAGTAGTCTTCTTCACTGACACCAACATATTGATCGAACGTGTGATAATCTGACAAGATTGTGATGACAACACCATGGCTGTAGATGGCTTGCAGTTTTCGTGCCGTTGTTAGCAATGAGCGAATGGCGAGGAATTCAGCAAAGTCAGGCCTTACACCAAACACCTTTTCAATGTTGTTTGGACTCTTGGTAGGGAAGCCAGGAAGGAAGAATCTGAGGGGTAGTTCTCTGACGACAAGATTGAAAATACGGCTACGTAGATTGTCGTAATCTGATTTATTGTACAGGTTCCCATATCCATACATCCAGTTGTCCAAAACAATATCAAGGATCGTGTTCACATCTTGAAAGCGCGATTTTTTGTCCTCAGGAAGCGCTGAATGGCATTGGTGCAATCGTCTTTTCTTAGGTGCTGGCTCTGCGGTGTAAGGGCTGTATGGAAGGCTGTTGAAGCAAAATAGAATTATCATTCAGATGAAAAACTTACATTGGGAACTAATGTCCCTTTCTACAGGGTGCTTCAGAAAAACGCAACCCACTTTCATTCGAGTTTCTTCATGAAATGATAAAATTTGAATCAATATGAGGCATACCATCTGAAATTACAATCTATCTTCTTTTCATCGATATCCAGGTTGGCTGATTTCTTGAACTTTTCATAGTTTAATTAATGTTTTCATAAGTATGGCCTATTTTAGATGCTGGAAAGTGACATGGCAGTTACATAAATAATTATTGAAGTATTGGCTTAAGTGGCTGAAACGATAATCCCTGAAATGGCCGCATAGTGGCTAAACCGTAATTCGACACACTTTTGTATTGGCTGTCCGGATACTTCGTAGTTCGGTAGCTAACTAATCTATAGATCAAAGGATAAAAAACCCCATAATTTCGCATGGGTATGAATAATTTCAACCTCAACTGTCGGTGAGAGAAGTTTCGATGCCATTTCCAAATACATAGAAGTCAACATACCTAACACTTTTACTTTTTCTGCCAGGCATTTTGTTTATGCGTATTGATCGTTGCTTCTTTGTTTCCTCGATACTTAAGAGTCTTTTTATTTTCTCTTGAGAGAGAATTGATTTTCAATGACGTTACTCTCTTTTGCGTGTTCTTGATCTGTGGGAAGAAATGGAGAGAGAGTCAACTCAACTTTTGTGATAGGAAATGCTTAAGTTTTACCATTAGGAGGGGACCATTAGCAGGTTAGGAGGCGTAGCTGTGCCATTCAGAAATCAAAAGTACCACCCGTTAAAATCCGGGAAATTTGTGAAAAGCATACCTAAATCCGGGAGAAGCCAAAGAGCTACACCCACAAAGTATACCCTTGAATGATTTTGTACCAAAAGTCATACCCATAAATCTGAAAATAGTTGGAATCGAGGATACGGAGCACTGAGTCATGCACTGCCCCTCATTTGGTGTTCAAAGGATTGATCTCTTCGCTGGAATTTGTACAAGAAATGCAAATCTTGCTAATGATGTTCTGTTGCAAATCTTACTGCACGGCGATAAGAATTTTCCAAACAATCTCAATAGAAACATCCTTGAGTTAACAATACGTTTTATACATAGTACTGGTCGCCTTGAATAAAGTATCTCGCCTCGATCTCCCTCAGTAAGCCAACAACTATTTTAGTTAATTATCATATGTAATGTCTCTCTCAAATTATATTTGAGGTGAGATCTGTAATAACACAAAATTACTCATAACGCAGCAAACATCTTGTCTGCTATCATTCGCGGACATTATCATTCGCGGACATTTTTCACCTGATATGTACCTGTCTCGTTTCAGGCAGAGTGTATCGTTCTTCTCTCCTTTTTTCATGCCTTGTTCTTCTTTCTGTTCTTAAATCATTCGTAAATAGTCTTAGTTTTTTTGTGATGCCACGGAGTGGTCTTATCATTTTGCATCCAGTGGCAACGCCCTCGCAGTGTCGTTAACTTTTCTGTAAGTAGCGTAACTAGTAAGTTTGTATTGTAAATTTTTATTGGAAAGTGCAAAAATCACTAGGTAGACTTAAACATCTATATACATAAGGCCGGATTCTATCTTGAAAAAGATACTGTAAAAGTGGCACAACTCCGTACCATAGAGTACTTGAGTAGCACCCGGGAGCAATTGCTCTCATTTGCCCCCCCCCCTCAAATCCGCCACTGGATTTAACTGATAATGTCGGGGCGTTACTATATCCCTGAGTCCGAGTTTAGGTTTCAATCATACGAGTACTGCCACAGAATAAGGCCCCTGCCTAACAACCTACACTAAATAACCTACGACTACAAAGACGGGCAAGGGACGGGGTGCTCTCCTACAAGAATACTTCACGAGACGAAACTGGAAGTAAAGTTCGTTCATAAACTTTGCACTCTTGGTACAGCATCAAATGGCAAGAATGGAACTAGAATGGAATATATAGTTCAAAAATAGAAGAAACAGGTACTAAAATCAAAGTGTACCATACAGTGCACTAAGCAGTGTTCTCTCGAAAAGTGAGAAACGTGCATGCGAATGTTCACTTTGGCTTTGGATCCATCCATAAAAGTGATTAAAGATTGCTTACCAAATGACCTTGCTGACTGTCTTGTTTTGCTTCTTCTGTCTTTCTCGGTTGTCGATGCCGATCGTCTGCCTCTGCTGATTTCTTTCGCGCTATTTATGCATTTTGCTGTTATGGTGGTTGAAAAATTATTTGCGTTCATGATGATAGCGAAACCACTTGGTTTGCGAAAAGTCACCCTCGCTTCTCAGTAGATGTAAAAGCTATACGTCATACACCCACTTTCTTCTCATTGCTGGCATCTGGTTGCATTTTAGGACTTCTGATTTGTATCCATGGGAATGGAATCAAAAACATTCGTAAGAAAACTATTCGTAAGAATGCTTGGATTCCCCGCCTTTGTTCCTTTTGTTTAAAGGGATTTGCTATTGGTCGACTGCTTTATTGCAACGTCATAAGGATTCCCTCGTACGAAACTGCAGATTCTCGAAAGGATAGCCTGCGTGCAGTCTCGCAGGCTACGAAAGGGTCGATCTGGTGCAATGCGCATGCGTTGCAATGCTGACTGCACGTAGTGACGTATGCCTCTTTGTATCCATAGAAATTTGGTATCGCAAAGAATGCGTCAGATAGCATACCGTTTGCATTCTCCCTCCTTTGTTCCATTTGTCTCATTGAAAAGTCGCGATAGCCCATTTTCCTATATCCTAGGAATGCACTGTCATGTTTACGTTGCTTCTAATACGCTCCATTCCTTGTGAAAGTTTACTTATTCATTTATTCATTCAAATGCATCTTCCTCCATATGAGGTATGGCAGCAATACAAAAGACACAACACGAACAAGGATCAGCACTAAAAACCAAAATTAACAGTAACTAGGTAATATGAATCGAAGAAAACAGACAGAAACAGTAATGTCTGAGGGCAACAAGACCTTCAGGAACTGTTTCCACTTCGCTTTTAATGCTTCTCCTAGAAATTGCATAAGGCATGCATATCACTGGCTCACTCTTGTTCCATGTAAGTCGGATGAATTGCAAATTAGTAGGGAGTTATTCTACCTTAGCAATTAGGCTCTCCTAGCAGCAAGACGCGGACGTCTTGGAAAACGCAGCTTATACTTTTTTATGCTTTTAGAGCACTCTAATTTTCCAACCTTTGCCCTCCCAGACTGCTGCTTACAGACAGACAAATTCCCTGAGAACAGTTTGCATCCTCGCATTTCCATCATTTTTGAATATACTCATATTGCATTTTGCTTCCCTTCTCGACGTCCTATTTTTGCATTGCGGCCTTCAAAAGCTTACTTTTCAGGGAGCCAGTTTCAGAATAGAACGTACAGTAAGTGTCTCGAGACTCGCAAGAGGTTAGTTGATTGTTGAACGAACTAAAGAACTATATGTTGGCGTCTTCGTGACTTCCGTCTTCTTGCTAAAACAGCCCATTGAATCAGATGCAACGCCATCTTTCGCATGGTTTGTTGCATCCATAGAAATTTTCTGTCGAAAGCGTAAGCTAAATCACCGTTCGGATTCTCCCACCTTCGCCGCTTTCGTTCCTTTTGTTTTGCTATTCATTATTCGACAGTTTTATTGCGTTAGGTCACGATTTATGTCTTAACAGAATTTCGTTAGTCTAGAAATGCACTGTCATGCTTGCGTTGTTATACATGACCTAAAATATGTGTGGATTGAACTAAATTCGTGGCGATATAAATAAGAACTGTATATACATCTGTATTTGAAAAACTGTGAATCTGCAAAATAGGGTATATCATTTTGGTTGAAGGCTGAAATGTGTGTTCACAAAACTCAATAAACAGCATGAGATTTGCAAGAGGGTGAGACATGAAGAAAACGATCCAACTATCAACCCCGAAACAAAGTTAGCTGAATTTATTTACTAATGCATCTGAGTTGGCAAATAAAAGACCTTGATTGTATTGTCAAGATTATAAGGCATGAAGAAAGCAAGCCAAGTTTACTTTTTCTTTCAAATTGTTAGTAACAGAATGATAAAGGACTTATTTTTGTGAAAATAGAGTATGACCGGCTAAAGACGCAAGCTTTGTAGACTCATATAATATCAGTGCAAAGTTTGACAATTTTTAACAATTCATTTCAGTAAAAACTTGTGATTTGGTAAGCAGTGTCCTCCTATCCAACATGAAACATGACCAAAGGTGTGATGACTGCTTGCTGGTTCAACACAACTGGCTAATTGAACTAATTGAAGTGGGTCATAGGCGTAGGAGACAGGGGGCTGGGGGCTACAGCCCTCCCAACTTTGGAAAAATGTGCAAAAATCAGCCATAATCGGGTAGAATATCAACCTTAAGTCGGGCGAAATTTTTGTAAACAATGGATCTTTTATCGGGCAGCCCCCTAAATTTCATCCCCCCCATACGCTTATGAAGTAGGTTGATTGTAACAGAATCTGAAATTATTCAGTTTCAAGTTTAGCCCAAATTCGATATGGAAGCCAACCTAATTGGCTGAACTTTGTTTGTCAAACTTGCAATAACTTTGCAAGAACTTTCTATCATGTTAATTGGGTCGAGCCGACGAGACGAAACAGATACCACGAACTTGACGTTTTCCCTTTATCTACGAACAATAGCAACTTAACAGTAACGACTATAAATGAAACAAACAAGTGGTAAATAAGAATAGGCAATGAATTTTGCTGTTGAAAGCCTTAATGCGAACTCTTTCTGTTACCAAGAAACTCTTTGACCTCAGTGTCGAATGATCAACTTTTTGTCTGCACCGTACGTGCTCTGAACTCCGACTGCCAGTTACAGAGGCACTGCCAGAAGTCTGGGTACGAGAAGGAAGTAACAACGTCACGCAAGGGCACAAGGCCAAACCAAATGAATGGGTTGTCATTTCCTTCACAATAATTTCTAGGTAAAATGCACCAGATACCCCAAATTCCCCTCAAACCATCCGTACTCTTCTGGATTGTCAAACAAAAAATAAATTTGATAAATGAATATGTTGAAACCTTACAGCAAGATGATGTGCCTTTCGAGGCTAAAAAGGGGCAATCCAAAACTCTCTCGTGAATCAAATCCCTATGAAAGCTCCCCTGGGGAAAGGATGGTAATATATTTTTCTTAGCCAATAAAAATTTGTCAAGAAATATTGATCTGAGAATTTGATTCAAGCAAACACATCATTTCACATTTCTCAGTTTATTGTAGTTATTGCACTGTTCTTGTAGTTACTGCCATAAACCAAAGAGCCATTTGTCAATCAGGATCCGTTTTTGGTATTACGACGTGATTTGTTTTATTCGTAAATTATTTTTTTTTAATCTGATGTTTCATTTTAAAACCATCCGATTTAATGAGTAATGCTAACGTCGCTTCGGTCAACAGAGACCCACCATACTACTCTGAAGAACCTGACCCTATTTAGGCCCAGACTCTGAGCCTCATAGAGTACCAATCAGATTGCAAGATTTGTGAATTTCTATGGTGATAGCAGAAATCATAGAACTTTTGATTCGATTGAGTAACTGATAACATTCGGACGAAATTCGAGATTCCTGGCCGTGATTTCATCATAATTCGACTGATGAATGCAGAAAAAATTGGGTCAACTTTTGAGGCCCAGAGTCCACGTTGAACAAGGTTTACCGCAGACATACAATACAAGGGACTCATCATCATAAGTCTAGAAAGGACCCTGAGTGACAATGGCTGTTTAAGTAGATCCTCCGGCCGCAGGAAAAACCCCTGCAGAAAAAGGCCAGTTTTCTGAAAAGCCCGTAGCCAGAGATCAGGCTCACTCGCAAAGAGATGTAAAGTAATCAGGCTAAAAAGTCCGTTATGACAAGAATGCATTTTCTCTATAATAAGCAGGAGTTTTATTGCTTGGAGGAACTGCTTGTATTCTCCATAATTCTCTGTTGTTTGAAAAACCTTGCCGTCCATGCAACATTGTATAGTTATTAACATAAACTTGATCACCCTTTGCATATGTATGACCAAAGAAAAATCTTTCGTCAAATGAAATATTCTTGATGTCATCTTCCAAGTCTTCTGTTGTTTGCATTGTATCTTCAGGAGATTCCGTGATATCATGCCAACTATACTGTCGACTGTTGGGATGCTCTTTCGCTGTCCATGCTTGCCACCATCGCAGTACATCTTTCCCTGTCCAGGGACACTTCATTACCAAGGGATACTGATAAACATTCCCTTTTCCTCCAAAATAAACTTCCTTCTTGTTTGGCTGGCTTAGTTGTGTTTCATACGACAACACAGTTTTCCTCCACTGCTCAATCACCTTGCCGTCCAGTACCATTATAGCAGCATTTGAATCAACAAATGTTGTCTGGCCTTCATTGCTTGAGAGATCAGTATCTTTGCAGTAAAGAAGAAACTCTCTCGGTACGAAATCCTCATATTGGTGGTCTTCTTGTGAAATGTTCATGTAGCGTGGAGGAGCCATCAGGTCTATATGCATCGGCAGTCCTTCATAGCTACAAGTACTACCTGGCATGGTGTCACTGGGTTTCACTTTGTGGATATAGCCAAATTCCCACTTCACCATTCCATGACTCAATCTTGGGTAGTATGATGCTATCATTTCATCTTCATTTTCAAATTTCTTGAATCCTCGTAGAACGACAATTCCAAATTCTTTGACCAATGACGACAATGCTTGTGACATGATGCAACCACTGTCCAAAGGCTCACCAGATTCATCAATCAAGTGATTTTCAATCATGATTCCGCAACCTCCCCTCTTCATTGAAATGTCGAAGGATGGAGTGTTCGTCTGCACATATTTGAAGTATTTCTCCTCAATATGCAGCCGAATATACATCCAGTCATTGCCATTGAATTTGACTTTGAGAAGAGAGGAATTTTTCACTTTGATGCTCTCGATCGTCGTTTTCTGATCAACCACAAATTTACCTTAAAGGAAACAGCATATAAGATCAATTTAAAGTTGAGAACGATACGAAGTGCATCGCCACTTCTGTCAAGCACTACAGAAGCCTACTCTCAAGCTCTGGCAAAACGACTGGACATTTGCAATGAATATTGACTGAACATTGCTCATCGTGTCCAGTGTGTGAACACATGAAAAATTTTTGGGGGTGGCAAAGCGACCAAACACTGTCCAGTGATCATTTTCTCTGCGGTAAAAGGCGCGTGCTTTTGGGGTCTGGATTTTAGTTTTAGGAGCCTTGGGTAAACTGATGACAGGATGTTAAGGGGATGGAAACAGAAAATCTGCCGCCAAAATTTTGACATTAATAATAATCGTTTTTAAGAGAAAAATTGAAGATCGATTCGGCCTGCTGCCACTCCCATCAACATTATCGTATTCTTTTGCCAGGACTTTAAATGGTTCAATTGCGCCCTTTTTTGAATACCGAGAAAGTCAAAAAACGTTCACACGTTTGGTGGGCTCGGATATAAAGTACGTGGTAATGTTGATCTATTAGTCAAAGCCTAACTCGGATGATGAAATCTATTTTTTTCAATCACTCACCTTTAAGACCCACCCTGTGAATGGGGCATGCGAAAAAGTCCTGTAGGGGTTTGTATGGGAACCAAGGATTCCACGTTCCCTTCTGGCCCATGCTTAAAGTATATATGTCATGAACCTGATTGGTTCACACGATGCCAATCTCGTCCCCATAGCAAGTTCGTCGCTTTACCTCTACTCTGGGATACACGAGGCTGTTCGGCAATCTGATTGGCTGTTCGCTATTTTGGGCCGTAACTCCGATTTGCGTGGGGTAAACGACCTCGGCATGTCAAAATTCAACGTAAAATCACATTCTTTACCTATGCCAACCATCATTTGCTTTTGCAACTTATTTCCGAAATTCGAAGTATAACGAGCCATTTCATTTTTGAAGCTGCGGTGCAAGTTTCCCGAGTTTGCAACTTAGGCCCATTTTCTCTCCAAACAAAGCGAGTTTATCTTCACATCTAACACACTTACCGACCCCAGATTATTGTTTAAAGACCTTCAAAAATATTCAAATGAGGTCCTCAAAGTGTTTTTTTCAATTCAACCATTCATCCTCTAAAGAATCAGCGCCAGAGCAACGGCCATTTTCCGTCTCTTGGCGTTGCCCAAGCCAGGTGAAATCCATAATGGCTTCCAAATGCACACAGCTTATGAAGTTTTACCGAAATGTACCAGGGTGTTCATTCGGCTTCGTGCAGACTTATGACGACGAGTCCCTTGTATCCCAGCGGCAAACCTTGCTCAAGAGGAACTCATAATGAAACATTCAAAAACCTGACCCTATTTTTTTCAATCATCAATGGAATTATGATGGAATCACAGCTTCGAAACTATATCTCATGGGAGTGTTTTCAATTCTTCAGTCGAATCAAAAATCCTATCACATTTACACTGTAACAATAGTAATTCTCAAACCTCGCAATCTGATTGGTACTGTAGGAATCGCAAAGTTTGGACCTAAATAGGGCCAGGTTTTTCAGAGTAATATTATGAGCTTCTGTTGACTGAAGCGCCATCATCAAATCAAAGAGCACAGGGAAACAAGAGACTCCTTGTCATAAGTCTGATTTACCTGGGCTAACAACGAAAAGAATGTGATTTTGCAAATAAACCCCGTCTTTCCTGCCGTATCATCATTATTATCATTTCCTCCTTACCTTCAAAGGTGTCGAGGCAGACCACGTGATGCCAGGGTGTGCGAAGAATACCTCCGTTGTCTGCATTGTTCTTGAACAAATCGATCGGGAATTTACCGGAATGTGGATGGTGATGATGAATGCTCAGACGAATGAAATCCCGGACAGTTGTTTGTTGCTTTAGAAACCGGTCCAGTGCCACGCCTTGCTCCATCATCCCTCTTGTGACTTCTTTGATGAATCCCCTTGTTGCTTTGCTGCCTTTTGACCCGGGTAAACTTGGCATGCGGTCTTTAAGCATAAACTTTCGAAGTTGCTTGTACCTCTCAAAGAAAGCAGGATTGGCCTTGATCTCATCATCGAAGGACGCCAGAAACGATTCATCTCCAAATCGCTCTCGCAGAACAGTGGATATCTTGGCAGTTGGGACATTCTTGAATTCCGGAAAGTTAGACAGTGATACCAACTCGATGACGTCGTCAGCTCCAGAATCAAGGATCATTTTCTGCAAGGCATGATGATAGATGAAGTAATCTTCTTCACTGACACCAACATATTGATCGAACGTGTGATAATCTGACAAGATTGTGATGACAACACCATGGCTGTAGATGGCTTGCAGTTTTCGTGCAGTTGTAAGCAAAGAGCGAATGGCGAGGAATTCAGCAAAGTCAGGCCTTGCACCAAACACCTTTTCAATATTGTTTGAACTCTTTGAAGGGAAGCCAGGCAGAAAGAATCTGAGGGGTAGTTCTCTGACGACAAGATTGAAAATACGGCTACGTAGACTGTCGTAATCTGATTTATTGTACAGGTTCCCATATCCATACATCCAGTTGTCCAAAATTATATCAAGGATCGTGTTCACATCTTGAAAGCGTGAGTTTCTTTCTTCAGAAGGCGCTGAATGGTGTCTATGTAATCTTGCCTTTTTTGGTAAGGGCTCGGCGAAATACGGACTGTGTGGAAGGCTGTTGAAGTGAAATAGCGTTATCAGTGAAAGAAAACACTTGGAATAAACAATGATGCCCTGGTTATGTGGCCAATATCATGACTCAAATTCTTTCTTACCACTTCATTTCATTTTCATTTTAATCTATTAAGGAGGAAGGCCCTTCCTAGCGGCTGATTTTCAAGGGGCCTTCCGCATAAGAACTTATTACGAAAATTAGATAAAGCACCTAAAAACTACTGA
>OZ026498.1:4321920-4334420 GCA_964019985.1 Aurelia sp. 4 Dawson et al 2005
GGTTGGTTAATGCATACTAGCTAAGAAGCGTATCATTCAAAGCGATTGTTGCAAAGACCACATTCAAGACTTCCTATGATCCTCGATACTTCCTATTAAGAGAAGCCTTCAAAAGAAATTTTTGCTCGAGACACTTTCAAATGACAAGAAACAATCACCATTTGAAACAGCAGTGGTTTCCACAACATTCAAAAGAAACATGTTCTTGCGTCATTTTCAAGTCATACGAAATATCTTTGAAACGTCTAAAAAGCAGCGGTTTTCACAAACTTCAACAGAAAAAATTTTCTTGGGCCATTTGCAATTGATAAGACTGATCTTTGAAACTGTTCGAACAAACAGTGTTTGAACAAAGCTACCGCGAAGTAATCAACTCAACTAAACCTTTGGACTATCTGCAACATCAATAGTCTCGAAGCCTGAAGCTGGTAGGCCAATGGCTTCTAATTATAACCCATTGGATGCTAATTCTAGCTTCTAATTCTAACCCACCGGCCGGATGATCAATCTATCAAGAAGCCATTGTGAACCAGGGTCCTTTGCAGGCACGCTAAAATTTTAGACTGTCGCCCTATTAGTAAGTGACGGGGGTAAGACATCTTTTGGGTTTGTAAAACGTTGTCTAGCATACCTTTGGGTAAGCTATTTGCTGCATAATCGGTATATTTTTGTGGTTGCTGTTGAGAACATTTAACAAGGTGAGTGCTAGGCTGAGTTTTTCACCAAAATATTGCAGGGCAGTTGCCAAAAATGCTATAAAACCTTTAGTTTTCATGTACTATGAAGCTATGAGAATATTTTTGGGGTCTAATGTCCTAAATTTAGTATGTTTTACGTTCAGCATATTTTTGCCTTCTAAAATGTCCTAAATTGAGTATTTTTTGGGTTTCTCAAACATATCCTGTGCCTGACCTCCCTGTCACATAACAATAGAAGTCCCCACTGGGATTTGGCCTAACCAAAAACTAAAGATTCTCAATGCAGCAGTTGAACTGATAGAAAGTTTCAACTAAAGCTCAACGACAGCTGTTTGGATCTTCATGGTTTCAACTTCGGCCAAATTTGATTCTCAGACCCTGGGAGACAATGGTTCTTCCCCTCAGCACAGGGACAAATACGTCTGATTAGCTAAAGGTTAAAATCTTCTAAAAGTTCTTCATGACAAGAATGCATTGTTTGCATAATAAGCAGGAGTGTTATTACTTGGAGGAACTGCTTGTATTCTCCATAATTCTCTGTTGTTTGAAAAACCTTGCCGTCCATGTAACATTGTATAGTTATTAATATAAACTTGATCACCTTTTGCATATGTATGACCAAAGAAACATCTTTCATTAAATGAAATATTCTTGATGTCATCTTCCAACTCTTCTACTGTTTGCATTGTACCTTCAGGAGATGCCGTGATGTCATGCCAACTGTACTGGCGGGTGCTTGGATGTTCTTTTGCTGTCCATAACTGCCACCATCTCAGTACATCTTTCCCTGTCCAAGGACACTTCATCACCAATGGGTAATGATAGATATTCCCTTTTCCTCCAAAATACAGTTCCTTCTTGTTTGGCTGGCTTAGTTGTGTCTCATACGACAACACAGTTTTCCTCCACTGCTCAATCACCTTGCCGTTTAGTGCCATGATAGCGGCGTTTGAATCAACAAATGTTGTCTGGCCTTCATTGCTTGTGAGATCAGTATCTTTGCAGTAAAGAAGAAACTCTCTAGGGAGGAAGTCCTCATATTTGTAGTCTTCTTGTGAGATGTCCATGTAGCGTGGAGGGGCCATTAGGTCTATGTGCATAGGCAGTTCTTCATAGCTGCATGTATTACCTGGCATGGTGTCATTTGGTTTCACTTTGTGGATGTAGCCAAATTCCCACTTCACCATTCCATGACTCAATCTTGGGTAGTATGATGCTATCATTTCATCTTCATTTTCAAATTTCTTGAATCCTCGTAGAACGACAATTCCAAATTCTTTGACCAATGACGACAATGCTTGTGACATGATGCAACCACTGTCCAAAGGCTCACCAGATTCATCAATCAAGTGATTCTCAATCATGATTCCGCAACCTCCCCTCTTCATTGAAATGTCGAAGGATGGAGTGTTCTTCTTCACATATTTGAAGTATTTCTCCTCAACATGCAGCCGAATATACATCCAGTCATTGCCATTGAATTTGACTTTGAGAAGAGAGGAATTTTTCACTTTGATGTTCTCAATCGCCGTTTTCTGATCAACCACAAATTTACCTTAAAGGAAACACCATATGAGATTAATTTTAAAAAGTTAAGAGAGATACAAAGCCCATCACCATTTTGGTCAAAGCACTGCAGAGCAATTGTGCCCTACTTTGAATACCGAGAGAGTCAAAAAACGTTTACATGTTTCATGGGCTCTAGAGTAAAACGTGCGTGGCCTTCGTTCAAAACGAAATAGTTTATCTATCAGTCAAATGTAAATTTAGATGTGAAAAGTTTCCATTGCTAATTCTTGTAAGGGGTTTCTATGGGAACCAAGGATTCCACGCTCCGTTCTGGTACATGGCAATGAAATTTAAATTCAACCTTGCTTTGAATTTCAGAAATTGGATTTTAATTTCAACAGCAAATAAACCTTGGATCGATGTGGAACGTTGAATTTACCAGGTTCAACGACGTAAAGAATATGAATTTACAAACAAAACCACCCTTTTTTACGCATCATCGGTATTATTATCATTTTTACCTCCTTACCTTCAAAGGTGTCGAAGCAGACCACGTGATGCCAGGGTGTGCGAAGAATACCTCCGTTGTCTGCATTGTTCTTGAACAAATCAATTGGAAATTTACCGGAATGTGGGTGGTGGTGATGAATGCTCAGACGAATGAAATCCCGGACAGTTGTTTGTTGCTTTAGAAACCGGTCCAGTGCCACTCCTTGCTCCATCATGCCTCTGGTGATTTCTTTGAGGAATCCCCTTGTTGCTTTGCTGCGTTTTGACCCGGGTAGACTTGGCATGCGGTCTTTAAGCATAAACTTAAGAAGCTGCCTGTATCGCTGGAGGAAAGCAGGATTGGCCTCGATCTCATCATCGAAGGACGCCAGAAACGATTCATCTCCGTATCGCTCTCGCAGAACAGTGGATATCTTGGCAGTTGGCACGTTCTTGAATTGCGGAAAGTTAGAGAGTGATATCAACTCTATGACATCGTCAGCTCCAGAATCATGGATCATTTTCTGCAAGGCACGGTGGTAGATAAAGTAGTCTTCTTCATTGACACCAACATATTGATCGAACGTGTGATAATCTGACAAGATTGTGATGACAACACCATGGCTGTAGATGGCTTGCAGTTTTCGTGCCGTTGTTAGCAATGAGCGAATGGCGAGGAATTCAGCAAAGTCAGGCCTTACACCAAACACCTTTTCAATGTTGTTTGGACTCTTGGTAGGGAAGCCAGGAAGGAAGAATCTGAGGGGTAGTTCTCTGACGACAAGATTGAAAATACGGCTACGTAGATTGTCGTAATCTGATTTATTGTACAGGTTCCCATATCCATACATCCAGTTGTCCAAAACAATATCAAGGATCGTGTTCACATCTTGAAAGCGCGATTTTTTGTCCTCAGGAAGCGCTGAATGGCATTGGTGCAATCGTCTTTTCTTAGGTGCTGGCTCTGCGGTGTAAGGGCTGTATGGAAGGCTGTTGAAGCAAAATAGAATTATCATTCAGATGAAAAACTTACATTGGGAACTAATGTCCCTTTCTACAGGGTGCTTCAGAAAAACGCAACCCACTTTCATTCGAGTTTCTTCATGAAATGATAAAATTTGAATCAATATGAGGCATACCATCTGAAATTACAATCTATCTTCTTTTCATCGATATCCAGGTTGGCTGATTTCTTGAACTTTTCATAGTTTAATTAATGTTTTCATAAGTATGGCCTATTTTAGATGCTGGAAAGTGACATGGCAGTTACATAAATAATTATTGAAGTATTGGCTTAAGTGGCTGAAACGATAATCCCTGAAATGGCCGCATAGTGGCTAAACCGTAATTCGACACACTTTTGTATTGGCTGTCCGGATACTTCGTAGTTCGGTAGCTAACTAATCTATAGATCAAAGGATAAAAAACCCCATAATTTCGCATGGGTATGAATAATTTCAACCTCAACTGTCGGTGAGAGAAGTTTCGATGCCATTTCCAAATACATAGAAGTCAACATACCTAACACTTTTACTTTTTCTGCCAGGCATTTTGTTTATGCGTATTGATCGTTGCTTCTTTGTTTCCTCGATACTTAAGAGTCTTTTTATTTTCTCTTGAGAGAGAATTGATTTTCAATGACGTTACTCTCTTTTGCGTGTTCTTGATCTGTGGGAAGAAATGGAGAGAGAGTCAACTCAACTTTTGTGATAGGAAATGCTTAAGTTTTACCATTAGGAGGGGACCATTAGCAGGTTAGGAGGCGTAGCTGTGCCATTCAGAAATCAAAAGTACCACCCGTTAAAATCCGGGAAATTTGTGAAAAGCATACCTAAATCCGGGAGAAGCCAAAGAGCTACACCCACAAAGTATACCCTTGAATGATTTTGTACCAAAAGTCATACCCATAAATCTGAAAATAGTTGGAATCGAGGATACGGAGCACTGAGTCATGCACTGCCCCTCATTTGGTGTTCAAAGGATTGATCTCTTCGCTGGAATTTGTACAAGAAATGCAAATCTTGCTAATGATGTTCTGTTGCAAATCTTACTGCACGGCGATAAGAATTTTCCAAACAATCTCAATAGAAACATCCTTGAGTTAACAATACGTTTTATACATAGTACTGGTCGCCTTGAATAAAGTATCTCGCCTCGATCTCCCTCAGTAAGCCAACAACTATTTTAGTTAATTATCATATGTAATGTCTCTCTCAAATTATATTTGAGGTGAGATCTGTAATAACACAAAATTACTCATAACGCAGCAAACATCTTGTCTGCTATCATTCGCGGACATTATCATTCGCGGACATTTTTCACCTGATATGTACCTGTCTCGTTTCAGGCAGAGTGTATCGTTCTTCTCTCCTTTTTTCATGCCTTGTTCTTCTTTCTGTTCTTAAATCATTCGTAAATAGTCTTAGTTTTTTTGTGATGCCACGGAGTGGTCTTATCATTTTGCATCCAGTGGCAACGCCCTCGCAGTGTCGTTAACTTTTCTGTAAGTAGCGTAACTAGTAAGTTTGTATTGTAAATTTTTATTGGAAAGTGCAAAAATCACTAGGTAGACTTAAACATCTATATACATAAGGCCGGATTCTATCTTGAAAAAGATACTGTAAAAGTGGCACAACTCCGTACCATAGAGTACTTGAGTAGCACCCGGGAGCAATTGCTCTCATTTGCCCCCCCCCTCAAATCCGCCACTGGATTTAACTGATAATGTCGGGGCGTTACTATATCCCTGAGTCCGAGTTTAGGTTTCAATCATACGAGTACTGCCACAGAATAAGGCCCCTGCCTAACAACCTACACTAAATAACCTACGACTACAAAGACGGGCAAGGGACGGGGTGCTCTCCTACAAGAATACTTCACGAGACGAAACTGGAAGTAAAGTTCGTTCATAAACTTTGCACTCTTGGTACAGCATCAAATGGCAAGAATGGAACTAGAATGGAATATATAGTTCAAAAATAGAAGAAACAGGTACTAAAATCAAAGTGTACCATACAGTGCACTAAGCAGTGTTCTCTCGAAAAGTGAGAAACGTGCATGCGAATGTTCACTTTGGCTTTGGATCCATCCATAAAAGTGATTAAAGATTGCTTACCAAATGACCTTGCTGACTGTCTTGTTTTGCTTCTTCTGTCTTTCTCGGTTGTCGATGCTGATCGTCTGCCTCTGCTGATTTCTTTCGCGCTATTTATGCATTTTGCTGTTATGGTGGTTGAAAAATTATTTGCGTTCATGATGATAGCGAAACCACTTGGTTTGCGAAAAGTCACCCTCGCTTCTCAGTAGATGTAAAAGCTATACGTCATACACCCACTTTCTTCTCATTGCTGGCATCTGGTTGCATTTTAGGACTTCTGATTTGTATCCATGGGAATGGAATCAAAAACATTCGTAAGAAAACTATTCGTAAGAATGCTTGGATTCCCCGCCTTTGTTCCTTTTGTTTAAAGGGATTTGCTATTGGTCGACTGCTTTATTGCAACGTCATAAGGATTCCCTCGTACGAAACTGCAGATTCTCGAAAGGATAGCCTGCGTGCAGTCTCGCAGGCTACGAAAGGGTCGATCTGGTGCAATGCGCATGCGTTGCAATGCTGACTGCACGTAGTGACGTATGCCTCTTTGTATCCATAGAAATTTGGTATCGCAAAGAATGCGTCAGATAGCATACCGTTTGCATTCTCCCTCCTTTGTTCCATTTGTCTCATTGAAAAGTCGCGATAGCCCATTTTCCTATATCCTAGGAATGCACTGTCATGTTTACGTTGCTTCTAATACGCTCCATTCCTTGTGAAAGTTTACTTATTCATTTATTCATTCAAATGCATCTTCCTCCATATGAGGTATGGCAGCAATACAAAAGACACAACACGAACAAGGATCAGCACTAAAAACCAAAATTAACAGTAACTAGGTAATATGAATCGAAGAAAACAGACAGAAACAGTAATGTCTGAGGGCAACAAGACCTTCAGGAACTGTTTCCACTTCGCTTTTAATGCTTCTCCTAGAAATTGCATAAGGCATGCATATCACTGGCTCACTCTTGTTCCATGTAAGTCGGATGAATTGCAAATTAGTAGGGAGTTATTCTACCTTAGCAATTAGGCTCTCCTAGCAGCAAGACGCGGACGTCTTGGAAAACGCAGCTTATACTTTTTTATGCTTTTAGAGCACTCTAATTTTCCAACCTTTGCCCTCCCAGACTGCTGCTTACAGACAGACAAATTCCCTGAGAACAGTTTGCATCCTCGCATTTCCATCATTTTTGAATATACTCATATTGCATTTTGCTTCCCTTCTCGACGTCCTATTTTTGCATTGCGGCCTTCAAAAGCTTACTTTTCAGGGAGCCAGTTTCAGAATAGAACGTACAGTAAGTGTCTCGAGACTCGCAAGAGGTTAGTTGATTGTTGAACGAACTAAAGAACTATATGTTGGCGTCTTCGTGACTTCCGTCTTCTTGCTAAAACAGCCCATTGAATCAGATGCAACGCCATCTTTCGCATGGTTTGTTGCATCCATAGAAATTTTCTGTCGAAAGCGTAAGCTAAATCACCGTTCGGATTCTCCCACCTTCGCCGCTTTCGTTCCTTTTGTTTTGCTATTCATTATTCGACAGTTTTATTGCGTTAGGTCACGATTTATGTCTTAACAGAATTTCGTTAGTCTAGAAATGCACTGTCATGCTTGCGTTGTTATACATGACCTAAAATATGTGTGGATTGAACTAAATTCGTGGCGATATAAATAAGAACTGTATATACATCTGTATTTGAAAAACTGTGAATCTGCAAAATAGGGTATATCATTTTGGTTGAAGGCTGAAATGTGTGTTCACAAAACTCAATAAACAGCATGAGATTTGCAAGAGGGTGAGACATGAAGAAAACGATCCAACTATCAACCCCGAAACAAAGTTAGCTGAATTTATTTACTAATGCATCTGAGTTGGCAAATAAAAGACCTTGATTGTATTGTCAAGATTATAAGGCATGAAGAAAGCAAGCCAAGTTTACTTTTTCTTTCAAATTGTTAGTAACAGAATGATAAAGGACTTATTTTTGTGAAAATAGAGTATGACCGGCTAAAGACGCAAGCTTTGTAGACTCATATAATATCAGTGCAAAGTTTGACAATTTTTAACAATTCATTTCAGTAAAAACTTGTGATTTGGTAAGCAGTGTCCTCCTATCCAACATGAAACATGACCAAAGGTGTGATGACTGCTTGCTGGTTCAACACAACTGGCTAATTGAACTAATTGAAGTGGGTCATAGGCGTAGGAGACAGGGGGCTGGGGGCTACAGCCCTCCCAACTTTGGAAAAATGTGCAAAAATCAGCCATAATCGGGTAGAATATCAACCTTAAGTCGGGCGAAATTTTTGTAAACAATGGATCTTTTATCGGGCAGCCCCCTAAATTTCATCCCCCCCATACGCTTATGAAGTAGGTTGATTGTAACAGAATCTGAAATTATTCAGTTTCAAGTTTAGCCCAAATTCGATATGGAAGCCAACCTAATTGGCTGAACTTTGTTTGTCAAACTTGCAATAACTTTGCAAGAACTTTCTATCATGTTAATTGGGTCGAGCCGACGAGACGAAACAGATACCACGAACTTGACGTTTTCCCTTTATCTACGAACAATAGCAACTTAACAGTAACGACTATAAATGAAACAAACAAGTGGTAAATAAGAATAGGCAATGAATTTTGCTGTTGAAAGCCTTAATGCGAACTCTTTCTGTTACCAAGAAACTCTTTGACCTCAGTGTCGAATGATCAACTTTTTGTCTGCACCGTACGTGCTCTGAACTCCGACTGCCAGTTACAGAGGCACTGCCAGAAGTCTGGGTACGAGAAGGAAGTAACAACGTCACGCAAGGGCACAAGGCCAAACCAAATGAATGGGTTGTCATTTCCTTCACAATAATTTCTAGGTAAAATGCACCAGATACCCCAAATTCCCCTCAAACCATCCGTACTCTTCTGGATTGTCAAACAAAAAATAAATTTGATAAATGAATATGTTGAAACCTTACAGCAAGATGATGTGCCTTTCGAGGCTAAAAAGGGGCAATCCAAAACTCTCTCGTGAATCAAATCCCTATGAAAGCTCCCCTGGGGAAAGGATGGTAATATATTTTTCTTAGCCAATAAAAATTTGTCAAGAAATATTGATCTGAGAATTTGATTCAAGCAAACACATCATTTCACATTTCTCAGTTTATTGTAGTTATTGCACTGTTCTTGTAGTTACTGCCATAAACCAAAGAGCCATTTGTCAATCAGGATCCGTTTTTGGTATTACGACGTGATTTGTTTTATTCGTAAATTATTTTTTTTTAATCTGATGTTTCATTTTAAAACCATCCGATTTAATGAGTAATGCTAACGTCGCTTCGGTCAACAGAGACCCACCATACTACTCTGAAGAACCTGACCCTATTTAGGCCCAGACTCTGAGCCTCATAGAGTACCAATCAGATTGCAAGATTTGTGAATTTCTATGGTGATAGCAGAAATCATAGAACTTTTGATTCGATTGAGTAACTGATAACATTCGGACGAAATTCGAGATTCCTGGCCGTGATTTCATCATAATTCGACTGATGAATGCAGAAAAAATTGGGTCAACTTTTGAGGCCCAGAGTCCACGTTGAACAAGGTTTACCGCAGACATACAATACAAGGGACTCATCATCATAAGTCTAGAAAGGACCCTGAGTGACAATGGCTGTTTAAGTAGATCCTCCGGCCGCAGGAAAAACCCCTGCAGAAAAAGGCCAGTTTTCTGAAAAGCCCGTAGCCAGAGATCAGGCTCACTCGCAAAGAGATGTAAAGTAATCAGGCTAAAAAGTCCGTTATGACAAGAATGCATTTTCTCTATAATAAGCAGGAGTTTTATTGCTTGGAGGAACTGCTTGTATTCTCCATAATTCTCTGTTGTTTGAAAAACCTTGCCGTCCATGCAACATTGTATAGTTATTAACATAAACTTGATCACCCTTTGCATATGTATGACCAAAGAAAAATCTTTCGTCAAATGAAATATTCTTGATGTCATCTTCCAAGTCTTCTGTTGTTTGCATTGTATCTTCAGGAGATTCCGTGATATCATGCCAACTATACTGTCGACTGTTGGGATGCTCTTTCGCTGTCCATGCTTGCCACCATCGCAGTACATCTTTCCCTGTCCAGGGACACTTCATTACCAAGGGATACTGATAAACATTCCCTTTTCCTCCAAAATAAACTTCCTTCTTGTTTGGCTGGCTTAGTTGTGTTTCATACGACAACACAGTTTTCCTCCACTGCTCAATCACCTTGCCGTCCAGTACCATTATAGCAGCATTTGAATCAACAAATGTTGTCTGGCCTTCATTGCTTGAGAGATCAGTATCTTTGCAGTAAAGAAGAAACTCTCTCGGTACGAAATCCTCATATTGGTGGTCTTCTTGTGAAATGTTCATGTAGCGTGGAGGAGCCATCAGGTCTATATGCATCGGCAGTCCTTCATAGCTACAAGTACTACCTGGCATGGTGTCACTGGGTTTCACTTTGTGGATATAGCCAAATTCCCACTTCACCATTCCATGACTCAATCTTGGGTAGTATGATGCTATCATTTCATCTTCATTTTCAAATTTCTTGAATCCTCGTAGAACGACAATTCCAAATTCTTTGACCAATGACGACAATGCTTGTGACATGATGCAACCACTGTCCAAAGGCTCACCAGATTCATCAATCAAGTGATTTTCAATCATGATTCCGCAACCTCCCCTCTTCATTGAAATGTCGAAGGATGGAGTGTTCGTCTGCACATATTTGAAGTATTTCTCCTCAATATGCAGCCGAATATACATCCAGTCATTGCCATTGAATTTGACTTTGAGAAGAGAGGAATTTTTCACTTTGATGCTCTCGATCGTCGTTTTCTGATCAACCACAAATTTACCTTAAAGGAAACAGCATATAAGATCAATTTAAAGTTGAGAACGATACGAAGTGCATCGCCACTTCTGTCAAGCACTACAGAAGCCTACTCTCAAGCTCTGGCAAAACGACTGGACATTTGCAATGAATATTGACTGAACATTGCTCATCGTGTCCAGTGTGTGAACACATGAAAAATTTTTGGGGGTGGCAAAGCGACCAAACACTGTCCAGTGATCATTTTCTCTGCGGTAAAAGGCGCGTGCTTTTGGGGTCTGGATTTTAGTTTTAGGAGCCTTGGGTAAACTGATGACAGGATGTTAAGGGGATGGAAACAGAAAATCTGCCGCCAAAATTTTGACATTAATAATAATCGTTTTTAAGAGAAAAATTGAAGATCGATTCGGCCTGCTGCCACTCCCATCAACATTATCGTATTCTTTTGCCAGGACTTTAAATGGTTCAATTGCGCCCTTTTTTGAATACCGAGAAAGTCAAAAAACGTTCACACGTTTGGTGGGCTCGGATATAAAGTACGTGGTAATGTTGATCTATTAGTCAAAGCCTAACTCGGATGATGAAATCTATTTTTTTCAATCACTCACCTTTAAGACCCACCCTGTGAATGGGGCATGCGAAAAAGTCCTGTAGGGGTTTGTATGGGAACCAAGGATTCCACGTTCCCTTCTGGCCCATGCTTAAAGTATATATGTCATGAACCTGATTGGTTCACACGATGCCAATCTCGTCCCCATAGCAAGTTCGTCGCTTTACCTCTACTCTGGGATACACGAGGCTGTTCGGCAATCTGATTGGCTGTTCGCTATTTTGGGCCGTAACTCCGATTTGCGTGGGGTAAACGACCTCGGCATGTCAAAATTCAACGTAAAATCACATTCTTTACCTATGCCAACCATCATTTGCTTTTGCAACTTATTTCCGAAATTCGAAGTATAACGAGCCATTTCATTTTTGAAGCTGCGGTGCAAGTTTCCCGAGTTTGCAACTTAGGCCCATTTTCTCTCCAAACAAAGCGAGTTTATCTTCACATCTAACACACTTACCGACCCCAGATTATTGTTTAAAGACCTTCAAAAATATTCAAATGAGGTCCTCAAAGTGTTTTTTTCAATTCAACCATTCATCCTCTAAAGAATCAGCGCCAGAGCAACGGCCATTTTCCGTCTCTTGGCGTTGCCCAAGCCAGGTGAAATCCATAATGGCTTCCAAATGCACACAGCTTATGAAGTTTTACCGAAATGTACCAGGGTGTTCATTCGGCTTCGTGCAGACTTATGACGACGAGTCCCTTGTATCCCAGCGGCAAACCTTGCTCAAGAGGAACTCATAATGAAACATTCAAAAACCTGACCCTATTTTTTTCAATCATCAATGGAATTATGATGGAATCACAGCTTCGAAACTATATCTCATGGGAGTGTTTTCAATTCTTCAGTCGAATCAAAAATCCTATCACATTTACACTGTAACAATAGTAATTCTCAAACCTCGCAATCTGATTGGTACTGTAGGAATCGCAAAGTTTGGACCTAAATAGGGCCAGGTTTTTCAGAGTAATATTATGAGCTTCTGTTGACTGAAGCACCATCATCAAATCAAAGAGCACAGGGAAACAAGAGACTCCTTGTCATAAGTCTGATTTACCTGGGCTAACAACGAAAAGAATGTGATTTTGCAAATAAACCCCGTCTTTCCTGCCGTATCATCATTATTATCATTTCCTCCTTACCTTCAAAGGTGTCGAGGCAGACCACGTGATGCCAGGGTGTGCGAAGAATACCTCCGTTGTCTGCATTGTTCTTGAACAAATCGATCGGGAAT